>RYFJ01002454.1:0-108552 GCA_003991445.1 Oryza meyeriana var. granulata
CGTATATAGGACTCTTCACTTCAGGTCAGTCGGGAATGGTGTGTTTTAAGCTTGCCGGGAGGATGCTACTCGTATATGGACTCTTCAGCGTTCATGTCAGCTGGAAAGGGGTGTTATAGTCTTTCCCACAAATGGCGTCCCATCCAGAAGTTAGACTCCTCCGCATCGATGTCAGCGGGAATGAGATTATAGTCTCTCCTGAGTAGTGCACTACTCGAAAGTTAGACTCCTCAGCGTCATATCGGCTGGAATAACGTTGCTCAAGACAACTGATAGCCACACATGTAGGCCGAGTACCCACTTTATGAAAGATAAATCCATTTACGGTTGTCAGTGTACTCGAAGAGATACCTGCATCTCCAATTTTAAATGAAGACCAGCTGTGATTCGTGTAAGAATATATCCTTGAGACCTGGTTGGATTAAGACAGATACCCAAACATAAGTTAGCCAATAAGGTTCTCATGAAGCATATCTATTGTACCTCATCGGCTACCTGTTCGGTAAGCACCAGCGCATAATTCAACTTAGCCTTGCGGGGCAGCCCACATGGAAGCATGCTACTGTAGGAACTATATCTTGTGGCTTACTACCGAATAAGCCGGCCTAAACCGACCCCACCCAGGTAGGCTCTATAAGAGTAGCATCCATCGCATGTCAGGATGGAGTACTCCGGTGTGGTAATCGCCAGCGGCCATAGAGATTCCTTTCCGCAAGCCTTTCCGAACTTATGTTCTGGATGCAGCCTGATTTGCCACAGATGCCTGAGTAGTTATATTGCAGAATCTGCTGCCCTCCCCCAGAGGTGACGCAGTGTGAGAACTCCGGATGCGCTTTGACGACGTAACTTCTCTGACTTTTGGTTAAAGCCAATAAGGACCCAAACTCGCATTAGCATAAGATTCGGCTGGCGACCCTCCATGGGGTGTAACCCTATCCAACAAGTATTACCCGAGCCCTTGACTTGCGTGGCCGGAAGGTCTGGTTGTTGGTCGAATAAGGTCCCGAACCTTGCCATTAGCATAGAATTCACCTGGTGACCCCTCATGGGGCATACCTTACCCAATCGAGTTGGACCGAAATAAGGTTTACCCCGAAAACCACTGCCCCAAAATAAGCGTAGGATTCGGCTGGCGACCCTCATGGGCATACCTACCCAGTCAAGTGGTATACGACCCCCGACTAGCGCCCGGAGGTGCTTGTTGGCTCAACATAAGTGGCAGCCGGGGGAAGATGACGTCCCGACTGGTGCAGGACTTTGGTAAGGTAGCCTTCATGGAGCATCCAAGTGATCTTGGCCAACTGTTCCAGCCCGCGAGCGTAGGAGATAGGCTCGCCAGCCCTAAGTTCCTGTCATGCGTATCCAGAGCTAGCCCTGCACTACAAAGATATCGAATGAGTTAGTAGCATCTGAGATGAAAAACAATCACCCGAATAAATATTTTTTAAGGTATATGTAAAATATGTTTCTTCCTCTCTTTGATATTGATTTCCTCGAGTAGTTGACCCCGTTACTTTAACACTCTGCCGACTAGTTTCATAAGCCCCCTCAGCGTCGCGGAGTCGGCTCATGGCTCTTTCCCAGACTATGCGTTTTGGGTGACTTGAGTCGTTCTTTCATGGAGCAAACAGTTTCACGGATCGGAATTTATACTACTCGAGTAACTTTTGCAAACCATTCAAGGAGCAAAAAACAGAAAAAAAGGTTGCAGCTTGTACACCTATTAGGTGTAAGCCGGCTGCGGCATGGCAAGACCGAGTGGAAGAAATATTTATCAGGAAAGCGACTTAGGCTGTTCGGTATTTGGTACCATACTTGCGTTGAAGCTTGCGAGCCCCCGAACAGTCCACTTGTGCATAATCTCCAAGATATCAATGGTCGAGCCCGGTCAAAAGACGGCGTTGTGACCGCAGCCATGCTAATAGAGAGCCGTCGTGAACTTGTGGAGTGCGGGGTTCCCAACTTTAGTCAGGACCGCGTTCGCGGTGGCCCCCTGCTTCTAACGGTCTGCAGAAACGCTTAATGTCGTGCATTCAGAGAGGACGGGACCTCTGTCACCAGCGCTCAGTCGATGGAGTGACGAGATCGCGGCTTTGATGTTGCGCCAATGCAGAATAAGAGCCTGGACCAGACAGTCGAGAGATGCGCTCGCGTCGAGTGACAGTTGTGAACGATGAACGAGATAGTCTTTTCACTAACCTTGTCGAAGAGCGGCCTGGATGCATGAGAGCCTCGTCCTTGGTGAAATCTTCATGCGAGAGATTGAGTTTCCTGGCTATCTCAGAAAACCTCGAGACTATGAAGTCACGAAGAGACTCGTTCTTCACGTTTGTAGCTTCCAGAACGGCTGATAAATAACGGGTCGTACTCGGAAGCATGGCCTCTCGTATGTTCCCTGGAATAGTTGGTGGATGAATACAGTCGTCAACCTAGAGTTCCCACGTAAGACACGACCTTGATGCTTTGGGGTCGCTGTCAGGCCATGCTCCTCGCACGCAGGTCGCTTAGGGAGACAAAACTGGGAGGTAGTTAGCCCGATGACAACTTTGGTCGTCACCTGGCCGGTCAGCGGTATATCAGATTGCAAAGGCAGAGATTATTGATGTGGCTCGAGCCGAGACCTCGGAGCGACTTAGGTCTTGCCGTCGTATTTTTCAATTCCATGTCACGGCTTGAAACTCGCGAATCATGGCGGCATAATCGAACCATGGGTGTAGCTCCTAGAGGTGATAAGATATATATGTGTCATACTGCCCCTTATTTCAATTGAGGGCTCCGAAACTCCAAATACATACACTGTGCAACTGCTCACAAGACGGCATCAAAACCGGTAGCCACGACCACCGCTCGTGGGTGAGAGAGGCCCACGATAAAGCGCTCTTTTCTCGCTTGGAGTGGGCGTTAGTCTGTGCTTCGTCTACACTCACTGTCACGCGTCCTCGCCCCCCTAGCGCATGAAGCACTCTGATGTGGCCTGGGCTGATGTCGTGCACAGTGTTAGGTCCTCGGCCACCTAGCCAGTCGAAGTTATGGGCGTTGACGTAGGCTGACGTCCTATTGCGCGCCGAGCGCGAACACACATGCGCAGTCCGACTGGAAGCCGGGCGGCTCATGAAGCCCGCTGACGGGGTCGCTTTAGGCGGAATGTAGAGTTAACTACGCCAGTCTGCTAGAAGCGCATCCGTATCTGAGAATGGTACTGGTGTACCCTGAAGATATGGCCCGAACATGGTTGGCTATCTGCCTAGGCACCGACATAGCGCAGCGTAGCCCTGTCGCAGTCCAAACTGTATATCCTTGTGATCGATTCTGAATATCACCGAAAGTGTATCAACACTCCCGTGATTCAGAATCGGCGTACAATACAGACCGACTGACCAAACCAGCCAAACCGAACATAGCCCAGAAGTAGGTCCCCCGTCTGTAGAGAAGTATCCCACTGCAAGCGCCCACAGGCTCACGGATGTCAGTGATTGAGAAAGAAGATAAGCGAGAGACGTGGGTCGCTAGTAACCTTGGGTTTGAATTCTGTTGACTGAGAAAGAATCCGAGGCGCCTAGCTGAACATAATACAGCAAGGTGTCAAAGTGCCTTAGAAAAGCGAGCCAATGTGCAGGTCGTCTTGACTTCACATCCTGCTTGTTGTCTGCTCAGTCTAGTGAGCGTGCCTCGCGTGCTCATTTATGAAATCGGCGTAAGTCGGCAACGAGATTCCCTGAAGTAGTCAAGGTAGAGCCGTTCAGAGATGGCCAATGAAGATTCTCACGGCAGAGAGAAGCTTGACGTCAACTAGCCTGATCGGACATGAGAGAGATCAGTATGATTCCGACTGAAGATCATGCTTAGTGCAACCTATGAAGAACGTTGAGAGTCTGTAATAGATACTGGGTACTTACAGTCTCCCGGTGATATTACAACATATCCTGACGGTCCCCGTAGTCTAAGGATCTCTGAGCGGACTCACAGAAATAGTGCCGTTAATCCTGAGCCAAATACGAAACTTCCAGGTGACTGGATGCCGCCAAAGCTTCGGATGTTAGTATCTGTTATGCATACTCCGACGACGTCTGGACCGAGTGGCCAGAACGGGACAAATTTGACACATATTGCTGCTTCCTTCTCCTCTCCGCCCCGATCATCTCGCCGCAGCCAAGTAAACTGGTCTGAGCAATCGCCCAACCAACACGACAGAACGATGAGAGCGGAAGCTTGATGCCCCTGAGTGGACCGGGTGCCACTATTGGTGAGTACGGCAGTACAAGCAGTGTCGTATAATGATTCGCGGAGAAGCATCCAGTCAACAGTCGTGCTAGCCCCAGAGACACTCAGTACCACGGGCCTGAGACTGGCGCGTCGGAGATCACTCCGCTTACCACGTGGCCCGCTAGACCAAGGATGGAATACGTGCCGTACCTGCCTCGGATGGCCGGAGGCTGAGATTGAGGCTGAATATGAGCCGTTGGGCGACGCAAGATCCTGAGCGACTTACCGACTCCAGCATTAGCTTATCTTTAGCTGGCTAGAGAATTTGACGTACGCCGACTCCGGTCTGTCTTCTCGCCGCATGCCATCGGAGCTTAGAATGGTAAGAGGTCTCGTCCGGAACGTGGCCGACACTGACCCTGCCAGCGCCCTACCCCAGCCAACTGTTGATGTTCCTTCACACCCCCTAAAAGCACCTCGGGCATAACCGGCGGATGCAGTAACTCAGGGGATTTGCAAAGGAACACAGAGAGATTTTATACTGACGTCAGACCCTCGCATGTTGACCCTACCCGTAAATACCCTACGTCCCATGTTGTGGTGTTATTCCTTTGAGGGATTTTTGCGCTGGTGATTCTGGCGTGGTGAACCAAACTCAACCTCTGGAGCTTTATGATGTTGCTCTTGCCTCAGGGGGCCGCCCTGCCTTCCCCTTGAGGGTATACTAGGGACAGGGCTACAAGGCTAGAGCCCAAGCCAGTATACGGCCGAAGGACTCCCAGAGATAGTGGAACGCACCCAACTAGGACTGTGTTTTCCTTTATCGTATCTAAGACAAAGTGCTGCTAGGATTACTATTTATCTCTAATGACCAAACGGCCGCAAAGGCCCACGTCCCTCGGTATACCGACACGTGGCCGAAGGTTCTTGTCATGACCTACCAACAAGTCCCAGGGCACATGCAGGACCACAGCACTGACCAGCGCCTAGCAGATGTTTTCTGGTGGCTTGTACCCACAACACTCATTAATGGAAAAAATGAAATGGACTTGATGGCTCCTGTTTGGAGAGTTTGGTTTGGGCCTGAACTGCGTTCTGGAAGCGCTATTCAGTTTGACCATTTCAATACTGATTAATAATTAAACTATACTGTTTTAATGGATTTCGAATGCAAATGGTTTTAAATGCTGTTTTATGCAAAAAGCCACATTATTTGCCTTTCCTTTGGTATCCTGTTGCATTACATTGCATTCCCTAGTGTGGCTTGTTGAGTACGGTGGGTGGTACTCAGTCTTGCATTATTCAATCTTTGAGTGAAGCTTTGTGAGAGGAGAAGTTGGTGTTTGGCTTATACCCCAGTTGAGCTGCCTGTGGCTTGGAGCTGAAGCTACGCTACTTGCTGTTCCACTGCTGTCTTCTTCTGTGTGAGGACTAAGTGCCTCTGTTGTAAGTATTTATCGTTATTTCGTATTTGGTTATGTTTATCAAACTTATCGATTTGTGTACCTCGGCTGATTCCTGGACGAGGGATTTATTGCACAAATTAGCTTTGGAAATTCTGGTGAATTTCTGGGCGTGACACAGTCATCAGGAGCATCAAACTGAAGAACCTGTTCTCATTTGATTGGAGGCAGTGCTCTCAACATAAGTCTGTTCACTAAGACGATGGATGAGATGAAGATTCCTCGGCTTCAGAAAGCTACGCCAAGTACAGCGCCCTTCCATGGGCGTAATCCCCGGCCTGTGTCTTCTACTCCACTTGTTGACAGAGAATCTGCCAGTTGCTTTGGCAGTGGGATAATTTCTACACCGAGAATATTTGTTTCGAGGTTGCCAACTTCGAGACCGCGTATCACGCGATACTCGGACGGCGACACTAGCCAAGTTCATGGTAGTGCCACATTATACCTACATGCTCAAGATGCCAGGACCGGCCGGAGTTCTTTCTCTTTGCAACGATGTCAAGCAAGCCTTCACCTGTGACAGGGAGAGCTGCGAGCTGGCTTAATCTCAAGAAGCGGTAGTCGGGCGCAACAGCATTCGGCTAGCCGCCACAACTCCATGCGAGGACGATTAGGTTCTGGCCAAAAAAGCAGCCAAGTCGGGAATTTCAGCGGATTCTGAAACCAAGAAGATCCGCCTGGACCCTTCCGACCCCTCCAAAACAGCTTTTGTCGGGACCGGACTCGACCCCAAATAGGAAGACGTGCTTGTTACCTTCCTCCAGGCAAACATGGACATATTCGCTTGGAAACCTTTCGACATGCCCAATGTACCTAGAGAGGTGATCGAGCATTCCCCTTAACGTCAGGGCCGGACGCCAAGCCAGTCAAACAACAGCTACGGCACTTCGCCCAGGACCGTAAAGATGCTATTCGGGAGGAGATAACCAAGCTCCTTGCAGCCAGGTTCATCAAAGAGGTCTAGCACCCAGATTGGCTGGCAAATCCAGTCTTAGTACGAAAGAAGAATGGTAAATGACGCATGTGCGTTGACTACACCGACTTAAACAAGGCGTGCCCGAACTGTGGGTGTGCGAACTTCTCAGCTTTCTCGACTGTTACTCGGAATATCACCAAATCAGCTTGAAGGAAGAAGACTGCCTGAAGACTTCTTTCATCACGCCGTTTGGAGCATACTGCAATATCACTATGCCGTTCGGGTTGAAAAATGCTGGAGCAATGTATCAACGAGCAATTCAGCGGTGTTTACACAATCGACTCGGGCGCAATGTGGAGGCGTATGTCGATGACGTGGTGATCAAGACAAAGTCTAGGGAAGACCTTATCGCCGACTTGGAAGAAATTTTCCAAAACATTCAGAGATTCAAGATGAAGTTGAATCCGGAAAAGTGCGCTTTCGGTGTATCGTCCGGCAAGCTATTCAGCTTCATCGTATCGCATCGAGGCATTAAGGCCAATTCAGAACAAAATTAACGCATCATGAACATGACACCCCCAACTAGCTAGAAGGACGTCCAAAAGCTGACAGGGTGCATAGTGGCACTCAGCCGATTCATCTCTCGACTTGGTTAACGGGCATGCCCTTTTTCAAACTACTGAAAAAAGCGGACAATTTTCAATAGATACCCAAAGCCCAACAAGCCTTCAAAGATTTCAAAAAATTTCTCACATTACCACCAGTGCTGGTGTCACCTATGCCCTAGGAACCACTAATGTTATACTTGGCGGCAACCACTCAGGTAGTCAAACACGGGGCTGTTAGTCGAGAGATCAGAGCTAGGTCATATACAAAAAATTCAACGGATAGTCTACTTCGTCAGCGAGGTCCTAGCCGACTCCAAGATGAGGTATCCTTAAATCCAGAAGCTATTATATGGCCTACTCATCATTGTCCAAAAGTTGGTGCACTATTTTCAGTCGCATCAAGTTACCGTTGTCACATCGTATCCATTTGGGGACGTCCTACACAATCGCAAGGCCACTGGCAGAATCGCTAAATGGGCGCTCGAGTTAATGGCATTCGGACATCATTTTTCAAGCCATGGGACAGCAATCAAATCTCAAGCTTTAGCCAACTTTGTGGCCGGGTGGACAGAAGTTCAGATGACTACAAACACGGACAAGCTAGAGTACTGGATGATGTACTTCGATAGTTCTCTACGGATCGGCGGCGCGGGGGCTGGCATTGTGTTGGCGTCACCCACTAGCAAAAAACTCAAGTACGTCCTCTAGATTCACTTTCCGGCTTCCCACAATGTCGCCGAGTACTAGGCACTTATCCACGGGCTCCACATTGCCATATCACTCGGCATCCGTCGATTGGTTGTGCGTGGGGATTCTCAACTCGTGGTCTACCAAGTCATAAAAGACTGGACATGTCTTGACGACACTATGGCGGCGTATTGTTAGGAGGTCAGAAAGCTGGAAAACAAGTTCGACGGGCTGGAGATAACTCATGTATTATGACAATACAATGATGCAGTAGATGAATTGGCCAACATGGGATCCAAATGAGAAGTGGTCTCGACTGGGATTTTTGTTGAACAACTACTGGAGACATCAGTCAAGAAGAAACTAGTGCTTTAAATAGTCAGGGGCTGAACCTACCCTGGCAACAAATGAAGTACTAATCATCTCTCAAGATTGGCGGACTCTAGTTCTCAAATTCCTTTTGGATGACGAACTCCTAGAAGGACGCAGTAAAGCCGAATGGATCGAGCGTCGAAGCAAATGTTTCCTTGTAGTCAGAGAAGACTTGTACTGCAGAAGCGCATCCGGGGTCCTTATGCGCTGCGTCACACCCGAGGAGGGCAAGCAGATTCTGTAATCGATCCACTCGGGTATATATGACAATCATGCCGTATCTAGGACGTTAGTTGGAAAGGCTTAGAGGCAAGGTTTTTTTTGGCCAACTGCAGTAACAGACGCTAAAGATATAGTTCAAACATGCGAGTGATGCCAATTCTATGCAAGACCAACACATCTTCCAATTCAAAAACTTCAAACAATTCCAATCTCTTGGCCCTTTGCAGTTTGGGGGCTCGACATGGTCGGGCTGTTTAAAAAAACGGTTCACACACTTGTTCGTCGCAATGGATAAATTTACAAAGTAGATTGAGGCAAAACCCGTTGCTACCATAACAGCAGCACGAGCAAAGGACTTCATCATGAGTATTTTATACCGATTTGGGGTTCCTAACTGCATCATAACAGACAACGGTACTTAGTTCACGGGCGGCGTATTTCAAGATTTCTATAACAATTTCGGCATCAAGATCTGTTATGCTTTTGTGGCACACCCACGAAGTAATGGGCAGGTCGAGCGTGCTAATGCATGGTCCTACAAGGTATCAAGGCTAGGGTGTTCGATCGACTACAACCATATGTAGGGCAGTGGTACCGAAGGAACTCCCATCCATTCTCTGGTCTCTAAGAACCACGGTTAGTCGAGCAACAGGGCAATCCCCTTTCTTCGTAGTCTATGGTGCTGAGGCTATAGGGTTACCAACCGAGTTTGGAAGTTCGGCTCTCCGCCAGATCAGGCTTACTTAGAAGACAAATCAAACGAAGACCGACTGGTCGAACTCAATCAGTTGGAGGAAGCAAGGAACATCACAACTATCTGGTCGGCAAGGTATCTTTAAGGCCTGCGTTGTTATCACAGTCGAAATGGTCCGTGGCCTCACCTTTTTGTGTGAGATCTCATCTTGAGAAAAAATACCATAACACCAACCGAAAGACAGGCAAAACTATCCCCTCTGTGGGAAGGCCGTTCATTATCGCTGAGGTGACACACGTCCGGGTGCCTACCGACTTGAAGACTGAAGACAGTGCCCTCGTCAGCAACTCATGGGAATATAGACCGACCTACTGCATAATTGTTTTTTTCTACATGCCCAGGTCTTTTGCAATTGCCTCTGCAGTTGACCTCGCCTGGCTAATCAACTCCAGTGCCTCTTCAGGTGTTGTCTCTTCGGCAAAACCCTCACCAATGGCCTCGATACCTACCCTAGGGTAGATCGACTTGGTCATAGCGAGGGTTTGGGCAACACCGACAGCGACACGCTCATCCATGTACTTTTTCAAGATGTTCGGGGCTTCGCTAAGGAGTGCATGCACCTGGGAAATGGTACTGGAGTTGGTCCTAGCATGGTGAGGTTCCATAATGTCCATGAGCCCTTTCACGGATCCGACGAGGATCTCCCGTGACTCCTTGACTATCTTTATCTCCTCTGCAAAGGTGTTAAATTGTGTTTGGGCATTGGCTTTTGAAGCTGTTCAAATGCATTGACAAGTATACTTGTTAGCCAAGACACGCAGTCGGAGCAACAAGAAGACAAGTTAAGGTTATTGTCAGGCAGAAGACTTACTAGCATAGTCAGCCTCCACCTTGGCTTTGGCCTTTTTCGCTTTCTTCAGCTTAATATCTTGTTGTTTCTTCTCCTCTGCTTGGGTTTTCAACTCGCCTTCGAGGGTTGCAAATCAAAACAGTCAAGAACTCAATATTGCAGTCAAACTCAACAAGGCAGTCGGGAATCAACAATGCTAGAAAAATCTACTTAGGATTTAATCGAGAGGATAACACAGAAGACTTACTTCTGATCTTTTCTACTAGAGCCCACTTTTCATCCCTGAGCTTGTCAACTGCTCTCCTCAGCCATGTTTCCTTCTCCTGGCTAGTCTGCTCCAGGTCATCCTTGGCCACTTGGAGCTGGTTTAGTCATTGGAGATGGGGGGCGAGCTAGGTCAGGACCTTGTTCATTTTCTCTGAATGATCGACAATCTTCTGCTCAGAGCAAAATAGAGTCAAAAGGCAGAGTACCAGGTTCAATGGGAACTATCCAGAACTCAACACGGCAAGACTTGCTACATACCTGGACTCCCCTAGATGTGGCAATTGCAGCACGTAGAAGGACTTCATGCTCCCTTGATGCTGCTTGCTCATCGTGCTCATAACTCTCCGCAACTCCCTCGGGGGAGACCCAATGAAACGTTCTCGGGAAGTTGGGAGGAGGGGCTTCAAGCCTCAAAAGGTCCACTTCATCAGAAGACAATGAAGAAATCGTTGGTGATGGGGCTGCGAACTCGGCAGCCGCAGGGGCTTCAATGACTTGCTTAGGGGCTGGAACAACAACAACAACACTTGCCACCTGGTTGGCTGGCGCTGGTGATCTTGCTTTCAGAATTGCTTCAGTTTCAGCAGCTGGAGCAGTCTCTGGCTCGGCAGGAGCAATTACTGAAGTCGGCTTGGTTGGGGTCGGCCCGGTGATAGGAGCAGCTGGCACAGTCCCCTTGAGATCTATGTCAACTCGCTTCTTGCACGATATGACAAATGTCAAGGCACTATCACTTCATTCAAGATTCCTTGGAAGATTGGAGATTGCTTACCTCTTGAAAATCTTGAACTTACACGAGGGGTCTCCAGAAGATATCGGCGGTGGAGAGCTACTGGCTGTCGGGCCAGTCGGCGGTGGCGATTTACCCCCAGTCGGCTCTGTTTTTAGCGCAGCCGACTAGGGCATCGAGGTACTCGGCGGCGCCACCCTTGGGCTCAATGTTGCTGATCTCATACTCGGCGGCGTCGGCCTTGGCCTTGATGTTGCTGGGCTCGATGTTGCTGAGCTCGGCGGTGCTGGCCTTGGGCTTGATGTTGCTGGCCTCGGACTCAGGGAAGATGGCCTCAGGCTTGGTGGCCTAGGGGTTAAACTGGCAGGGTCTTTGATCTTCAAACTCTCCGATGCTGCACTTGGCTTGCTTGCTCTTTTCTTGCCCGGATCTTCAATGGGTTTCTTCCCAGCCCTCTTAGAGCTGGGTTGAGCAGCAAAAGGGCTGGCCGGCCTCTTCTTCGTTTTGGTGGCCGACAGGGTTTGTGAGTCATCATCAAACTCCTCACAATCTTGCAAATGTTTCAAAAACATACATCGTACATTGGAGGACGATTCAAGACAAATGTCCACAGATGTTTATCACCAGTGGATAGCAATCCCAAATCAGCTTTTTAAGATTACCAAGATTACCTATGGCCGAGGCCTTTTTTGCTAGTAGCATGCTCGGCGTCTTCTATCTCTACAACCCCGTTGACAAAAAAAAGCCAAGCAATGTGTCAATCACCTTGTTCTCATCAGTCAAATCCGGGTATTCTCGGCTGGGATTATTTTTTCCCTGGTAGTCCTAGCCGAAGTGGCTTCTTAGCTTCAGGGGCCTGGTGCAGCGGTTTAAGAAACACCTCGCCACCCAGGGACCTGTTAATCCTGAGCGCTTCAATTGATCAATCTTCTCTATCAGTTGGTATACTTGGCCCATCTCTTCATAGTTTGGCACAGAAGACTAGCTGGGCAGGACCACCGGAGAAGAGCCAGTGAAAGGGGGCAGGAAGGTTCGAGATCAGAGCAATAGAACCATTCTCTATGCCAGCCCTTAAGGGAGGTTTTCAAAGGAACATGAAGATAGATCATTTTCATTTCGTTCCTAAGTTGGAGACCGGCTCCCCCAATTACTTGGACTTTATTTTTGGATGGCTGGGGTTTGATGTGGAACAAATATCGGAAGAAATTAAAATTTATGCAAGACTAGGTGCCCGACCTTCCGATAGGTTCGATTTTTCGACGTGTGGACGTTCATGTTTTGAGGCTTCCGATCAGTGGATCATCACCTCGCATTCGCTACACCTGCACGTATTGTCGTTATCAGCCATGCTCTCACGCAGTCGACCTAACCACGAAGATTTGCTCCTACAAACAATCAAAGAAATTTGCAAGAACAAAGAAAACACAACCTGAATTGCAGATGGATGTTTAGCATACAAAGTTGGGGTTCCACAAACCGATCTAGACGGCAAAACTGCAATGGTAGAATAATCTAAGCAAAACCCAACCCTAACTCAACAACTTCTACTGAATATATAGGGCCTTGCGTCAGCCAAGGACTCCTTGACACATGCCTAATGGACTTTGACACGATACAAGGCCCAACGGCCCAAAAGACGGTGACACAGCACCCAAGTAAATTCTGTTTGCCCTCTTATTTCGACAATATCTTTTGTCTCGTAAGGAATTTTGATGTGGAATGAAATCCATTGGAAGGCTTATCTCCTTAGCTTTCCATACATATGTAGAACGTTGAAAACGGAGTTCATATGCAATCGAGGCGACGATTTTAGTGCGGACTGCTCCTGAAATCCGAGATGGACTCGAGCTCGATATGAATTGGGCCTCCAACTTGACTTGACTGCCTTTGCTGGGCTTGTCTGCCTCCTAGCCTCTCTCCAAATGCTTCCTAGTTCTCTCCAAGGTTCTTAATCATAATTAAATCATTAGGTAGCAATCTATTCTCAAAGTCACCAAAAGAAAAACTTAGGAACGAGTTCACCTAGAGATTCAATTATCGTGCCCAAGCTCTAGTAATTGGTCCTTGCATAACCACTTGAGGATTGTTGTAAGTATCCAAAGGAGTGATGTCCTCATCATCCCTCCCCTCTTGAAGTGGAGTTGTCCTCGACTCAAGCTCATCTTCTTCTCCCAAGTATGGTTTCAAATCTAAAATGTTAAAGGTGGGACTAACCCCAAACTCGGGAGGCAACTCAAGTTTATATGCATTATCGTTAATTCTCTCAATTATTTTAAAAGGACCAGCAGCCCTAGGAATCAATTTAGATTTTTTAAGCTCTGGAAATCTATCTTTTCTCAAGTGTAACCACAATAAATCACCTGGTTCAAGAGTAACTTCCTTTCTACCTTTACTACCAGCAATTCTATACTTTTTATTCATCCTTTCAATATGTTCTTTAGTTGTTTTATGCATTTTCAAAATAAAATTAGCACGCTGCTTAACATTATTATGTGTCCGCTCAGTAGTAGATAAAGGCAAAAGATTAATAGGAGCACGGGGATTAAATCCATACACTACCTGGAAAGAACTTACCTTGGTGGTGGAGTGTTCTGCCTGATTGTATACAAATTCAATATGTCTGCCCAAGGAAAGAAGGAACAAGAAGAGGCATATTCAAACCATGTGGATTCAAACGAGACTTAGCTTTTTGACATGTGGTGCAGCGAGCCACGAAACACTCTACATCTCGCCTCATCTTTGGCGAAAAGAAGTGTGTGGCCAAAACTTCCTCCGTCTTCTTAGCGCCAAAATGACCAATCAAACCTCCTCCATGGGCCTCCTGTAGCAACAAAAGACGAACAGATCCAACTGGAATGCATAGGCGGTTAGCTCTAAACAAGAATCCATCATTAAGCACAAATTTATTCCATGTACGTCCCTCTTTATAATTCAAAAGCACGTCTTTAAAATTAACATCAAGTTCATATTGTCCCTTAATCGATTCAAGCCCAAATATACGACAATCAAGTTGAGATAACATGGTATAGCGTCTAGACAAAGCATCAACAATAACATTATCCTTTCCTTTCTTATGTTTGATGATGTAAGGAAAAGATTCAATAAATTCTACCCATTTAGCATGTCGTTTATTCAATTTTGCTTAACTTCTAATATGTTTCAGAGACTCATGATCAGAATATATAATAAATTCCTTCAGCCATAAATAATGTTGCCAAGTCTCTAAAGTTCGAACCAAAGTATACAATTCTTTATCATAGGCTGAATAGTTCAAACTAGGCCTAGACAACTTCTCACTAAAGTATGCAACAGGCTTACCCTCTTGAATAAGAACACCTCCAATCCCAATTCCACTTGCATCACATTCATGTTCGAAAACCTTACCAAAATCAGGGAGTTGGAGTAGCGGTACATGAGTCAACTTCTCTTTGAGCAAATTGAAGGCGTCTTCTTGTGCTTGTCCCCATCGAAACAGAACGCCTTTCCTTGTTAGCTCATTCATGGGTGCAGCAATGGTGTTGAAATCTCTCACAAAGCAATGGTAGAATCTAGCTAGACCAAGAAAACCCCGCACCTGTGTAACCGATTTAGGAGTCGGCTAACTCTTGATCGCTTCAATCTTGGTCTCATCAACTTTAATTCCCTGTGGAGTCACAACATAACCAAGAAACGAAACTCGTTCCGTGCAAAAAGCGCACTTCTCGAGATTACCGAACAAGCGTGCATCTCTCAAAGCAATAAAAACAGCACGTAAATGTTCCTTATGGTCATCTAAAGACTTGCTATAAATCAGTATATTACCAAAATAAACCACCACAAATCTACCAATGAAAGTGCGTAAAACTTCATTCATGATTCGCATGAAAGTAGAAGGGGCATTTGTTAAACCAAAAGGCATAACTAACCACTCATACAAACCAAATTTTGTTTTAAACACAGTCTTCCATTCATCACCCAATTTCATTCTAATTTGGTGGTATCCACTACGCAAGTCTACTTTAGAGAACACAACAGAGCCACTTAATTCATCAAGCATATCATCTAACCTAGAAATAGGATAACGATATCTAATAGTTATGTTGTTAATGGCTCTACAATCCACACATGTGCGCCATGACCCATCTTTCTAAGATACCAAAATAATAGGAACACCACAAGGACTAAGACTCTCACGTACATACCCTTTTTCAAGCAAGTCTTGCACTTAACGCTGAATTTTTTTAGTCTCTTTGGGATTGGTCTTGTACGGCGCATGGTTTGGCAATGCAGCTCCCGGGATCAAATCAATTTGATGCTCAATTCCTCTCATAGGTGGCAGCCCCGAGGGTATTTCACTTGGAAATACATCAACAAACTCCTGCAAAAGGTTAGCAATTGCACGTGGCAAAGATGGAGGCAAATCCTCAAGTGTAAAGAAAGTATCTTTGCAAATCAAAGCATAGCAAATAGACTCATGTGCAATTAACTCAGAAATTTCAGATTTAGTAGCTAACATGGAAGAACCTTTCAACCTAAGTATATCGTTCCTCGCATGTGGGTCCTTTTTCTCCTTCTTTGGCGGAAAAACATCTTTAGCTACTTGCTGATTTTCAGACTTAGATTCTTTTAATCTCCTCATTTTCAGCACGTGCTACATCATCTTTTAGAATTTAAGCAGGAGTCATTGGTAGAAACTCCATCTTCTTACCATTGTGTGTGAAGATGTAAGTGTTAGTTCTATCACGGTGCAACACATCTCTATCATATTCCCAAGGCCTACCCAACAGCAAAGAACATGCCTGCATAGGCACAACATCAAAATTTGCACTATCATGGTAATTTCCAATGTAAAATTGCACCCTCACAATTTTACTTACCTTTAACTTACCACAAGAGTTGAACCATTGGATGTAGTAAGGCCGTGGATGTGGTTGTGTAGGCAAACCAAGCTTCTCAACCAAATCAGAATTAACAAGATTGCTACAACTCCCACTAATGACAACACGGCATGCCTTATTATTGACCACAAACCTGGATTGGAACAAGTTATGGCTCTGATTTTGCTCCGCCTTCTCCATTTGAGCACTTAGCACCTATTGTGCTACAATGCTCAAGTACTTGCTTGTATCAGCAGCACCTATTTGCTCCACACCATCATCACTGTGGTCTTCATCTCTTGTTTGGTTAGTGGCATCTACTAATTCTTCTTCAACATCACTAGCACTAGTGTAGCCACCATCATCTGTAACAATGAGAACTCTCTGGTTTGGGCAATCACGTTGCACATGCCCCATCCCTTTGCACTTGAAGCAATGGATATCTCTTGTTCATCCCGTGGAAGCAACCTATGATGCACTTTTTGCGGGTGCCTGCGAACGAACAGATTTACTCACCTCGGTAGCACGGGATGTTGGTGCTGATGCCTCTGATCGCGCCCGATTGGTGGAGGGTGTAGAAGTTCAGATAGTGGTGGGGGTACTTTTTTCGGGCCCAAAGGGAGGCCTCGATGTAGACATGATGCCCCAATTGTTCCTTTTCATTGGTTGCCCTACAATTCCTGTTTAGCTAACATAGCTAGATGGAACAACTAGTGAATAGAATTGTATTATTTATAGGCAATTATGTTCTGAATTTCACATCTCAATCCCCCATAGAACCGAGCCATCTTATCCTCCTCATCCTCCTGTACCTCACAACGCAACATGCCTATTTGTAGTTCCTGAAAGTATTGTTCTATAGACTTATCACCTTGGTCTAAGCGTTGCAACTTTTTTCTCAAATCTTGTTTGAAGGATGGAGGAATATATCTACCCCGCATAGCTCGTTTTAGTCTATCCCATGTGTCAGGTTCTAGGCCAGATTTAACTAGTTCACTCCACCAAATAATAGCAAAGTCCTTGAACTCACTAGTTGCTTGCCTAACCCTATGAATTTTAGGAACTAGATGGGAATTAAATTTTTGCTCTACTTTCATCTCCCAATCTAAATAAGCCTCAGGGTCGTATTTTCTAGAAAAGGAAGGCAAGGTAAACTTGACTTTAGCAAAAGGATCATCATTACCTTACCCTTGGTGGCGGCTACCTCCCATACCTTGCCGGTTGAATCACAGCCATTGTCGTAGGCGCTCGTCATGAAATGCAGCGCGTGCGTCACTATCGTCGACTTCCTCTTCTTCATTACCTCCGTCATCATCAACAAGTGGTGGTGTTGGGTGATGGTTTGCTGCCAACTGCTCGATGCTGTTGTGAGGGTGGTAATGCTCCCCACTATAGCCTGGAGGTCTTCCTGCATCGTATTCATGGCAGCTACATTTTCCTCAATCTTTTGATCCAGCTTAGTGATCTCCTCTTTTGAAGCGCAATAAGGGAAATCATTCACCTCACCTGCCATGGTTAGTAGAAAATAGGAAACAAATAGCACAAAAGTATGATCCCTATCAACTACTAGGCGATACAACACACTCTCAAGTGTCTTACCTTGCTCTTACAAAAATCTTACCAATTGAAGCAAGCGGTATGACTCGGAGAGATGGGATGTTTGACGACAGCAGGGGTGCGATTGCGAGGATCAACTTGTACTGACCAGAAGTGTGTGGATCTCGGAAGGCAGTGTATTGTAGTAGGGGTTAGCAAAATTCAATAACAGAATAGCAAACCTAAATAAGAAGCCCAAATACTTGTCACAATCGCTAGCCGAGACACGTCCCTAGGACTAGTATAAGCAAGCGAGAGTAAGGAACAAAGGAAACTAGGACGCAAAGCTATAGATACACAAGACCCAGAATGGAGAACCACACACTCTCCCCTTCTCTCTATCTTTTCTTTTTTTGTCTCTTCTCTTTCTTCCCTTTTTTTGATATTTTTTTCAACTGGGAGTACACAAGAAGCAACCACAAAAATTGGCAGCTCGATATGATGCACGTAGTGGCCCTAGAAAAACAAGCAGGAGCTATGAAAAGCATGCAGGAACTTCAGGGCTCGAAAACTCAGTCTTGTAGGTCAAATTTTGTGATTTTAGATTGGCTGAACCCAACAAAGTAGGGAGAAGCGGATGTAAAATTTTCTGTAGATATCCGCAGATATAAAATTTGCCCGATTTCAAGTCCGTATGCAAAAATTATGGCTGTTTTACGGAAGGAGACACAGGACAGGTCTCTTTGCCACACAACTCGTATATTCGGCTAGGGCAAAAATTTGAAGATAGGTTAAGCACGGCTGACAAGGAGGCTAGCATTGTAGGGCGATTGACACAAGACGGCTTGCGACCTATCTACATGGCTTGTGAAGTGGGTTATTAGCACAAGGCGGTTGCAAAACGAAACCGAGTAGAACCCAATCTCTCAAGGTAGGCTCTCGTGCAATGCAACTGCTCGAACAAGATACCACGAACGCGACTCTAAACCAGCAACTAGACTCAATCTAGGACTCAAACTCAATAAAGGAAAACTGAAATTAAACTTGCGAAGGCACAAAGGGGTTTGGACAGTGGAAAACAAGGACTACGATGAATACGATGCTTTTTTTTGGTTTTTCTGGACTCTAGGTAAAAGAAACAAACATAGATAGATGGGAATAGGTAATACCTATCGGGCAACCTGTGCTCTGATACCACTTGATGCAACACTAGGTGCCTGACCTTCCGATAGGTTCGATTTGGCGACGTGTGGACATTCACGTTTTGAGGCTTCCGATCAGTGGATCGTCACCTCGCATTCGCTACACCCGCGCGTCTTGTCGTTATCGGCCATGCTCTCATGCAGTCGACCTAACCACGAAGGTTTTGCTTCTACAAACAATCGAAGAAATTTGCAAGAACAAAGAAAACACAACCTGAATTGCAGATGGATGTTTAGCACACAAAGTTGGGGTTCCACAAACCCATCTAGACGGTGAAACTGCAGCGACAGAATAATCTAAGCAAAACCCAACTCTAACTCAACAACTTCTACTGAATATATAGGGTCTAGGGTTGGCCAAGGACCACTGGACGCATCCCTAATGGACTCTAACACGATACAAGGCCCAACGGCCCAAAAGACGGTGATGCAGCACCCTAGCAAATTCTGTTCGCCCTCGTGTTTTGACGATATCTTTTGACTCGTAAAAAATTTTGATGTGGAACCAAATCCATTGGAAAGCTTATCTCCTTAGCTTTCCGTACATATATAGAATATCAAAAACAGAGTTCATATGCAATCTGGGCGACGATTTTAGTGCGGACTGCTCCTGAAATCCGAGATGGACTCGAGCTCAATATGAACTGGGCCTCCAACTTTACTTGAACGCCTTTGCTGTCCTTGTCCACCTCCTAGACTCTCTCCAAATGCTTCCTGGTCCTCTCTAAGGTTCCTAATCATAATTAAATTATTAGGTAGCAATCTATTCTCAAAGTCACCAAAAGAAGAACTTAGGAACGAGTTCACCTGGAGATTCAATTGTCATGCCCGAGCTCGCTCCTTGCATAACCACTTGAGGATTGTTGTAAGTATCCAAAGGAGTGATGTCCTCATCAAAAATGGGGCTTCACCCCCAAAAAAGCTTCGCACAATGTGATGAAGATGGAGATTTGCAGGATGGAGTTGGGATTCAAATTCACCAACTTTAGTTGATAGAAGGACAAAAGTTGGCGGAAGAAATCCGAAGAGGGAAGGGTGAGACCGCGATGAAAGAAAGAGGTGAAGGCGACTATCTCACCAGATCGGGGCGCCAGCATATATTCCCCTTCGGCGGTGCGCCAATGGATGACTTCTTGTCACTGCAGCATCAGTTGCTTCTCCAAGTACTTCAGCTTCGTCAAACCGCAGACCGAAACTGGCCAAGCTTCCGCGAACATCTCCGGGATCTTGAGCGAAGCTCTCGGCATTGCTGGGAGTGATAAGATTTGGGGGAAATGCTATTGAAGGCTTGGGATAGATGCGGTGGAGTGGAATCACGCAAGTTTCGAGCGGGAGACACCGGCTATGGCAAACCCTAGCGAGACAAAGCGTGAAATTTTGGCGCGGAAGCTGGAAGACGAAACGATTGGTGGATTGGAGAAGATGAGGGAATCTTTTCTCTTTCTCCCCACTTTTATAGAGCCTGTGATGATAAGTGGGCTTAGGCCAGCTGATTCGGTACTAGGCCACAAGATATGAGTTTCTAAATGGCATGCCTATAGAGCCGACAGCTAGCTGTGTTAAAATCACAATGCAGAGGCTATTTACTAAAACCGATTAAATAATCAGATATGCTTCATGAAAGCCTAGTTGCTGGACACATGTGTTCAGATATCTATATTATTTACCAAGTATTGAGGATACATCCTTATAAGGATCGACACCTGGTCTCCATTAAAATTAGGGATGCAGGTATCTCTCAAGTACTCCTGACCACACATTGGGTTAAAATCCAAGAAGTGGTACTCGGCTTACATGCTTAGCCACCAATTGCCATGAGCAAAAATTATACCAGCTAACATGATGCTGAAGAGTCTACATACAGTATAGTATACTACTCAGGAAAGACTACAAGGTTAAAGATCTTTGACTTTATGTTTAATTGTTTCATAATTAAGCACACCTAATAGGTGCGCCTATTCAGCGTACAGTATTCATATTTTTCTATGAAGCCCTTCATAGCCTCGTTGCCAGCTGACATGAGCAGGACTCAAGAGAAGAAGCACTCGGACAATGAGTACCCGGGAGCAAAGCAGCAACTATGACTTAACTATGAAGGTCTCAGAGGCTACTATGGAGGCCATGGGCCCCGGGTACCTCAAGGAAGGCAATTACGGCCACTCAGACAGAGGGTGGGCTGGTCCCTACAATTGGAGATAGAGTAGGACTCAGCTTCATATTACCTTGCATGACAAGGAAAGGGATATAATCCTAGCCGGACTCTCTATATACTAATAAAGAAAACCCTTGGTCGTATCCAACTATGTTTCCTACCCTGTCCGAGTGCTCATTGTCCGAGTGCTTCTTCTCTTGAGTCCTGCTTCATGTCAGCTGGCAACGAGGCTATGAAGGGCTTCATAGAAAAATATGAATACTGTACGCCGAATAGGCGCACCTATTAGGTGTGCTTAATTGTGACATAAAGTCAAAGATCTTTAACCTTGTAGTCTTTCCCGAGTAGTATACTACACGGTATGTAGACTCTTCAGCATCATATCAACTGGAACAATTTTTGCTCAGGGCAATTGTTGGCTGAACATGTAAACCGAGTGCCACTTCATGGATTTTAACCCAACATGTGGTCAGGTGTACTTGAGAGATACCTGTATCTCCAATTTTAATAGAGACCAGCTGTCGATCCTTATAAGAATATATCCTCAATACCTTAAAATAATCAAGATACCTAAATATATACACCTGGCTATAGGCTTAGCATGAAGCGTATTTGATTATTTAATCGGTTCTTGTAAAATAGCACCTGCATCACGATTTTAACGCGACCAGCAGGTGACCCACTAGGGCATGCTATTTAAGAACTCATATCTTTGGCCTACTACTGAATAAGCTGGCCTAAACTGACCTACCCAGCGCAGCCCTATAAAATCTAGAGATTTTAATCATTGTTTAACCTGCCCGTCGCTTTGGGGGTGTATCACCGAAGCGGAGCAGATTTTCATGCCGAAATCGTTGCAGAAATCTTTGAATATGCCGCCCATGAGCCGAGTGCGTTGTCCATAATGATGCAATTGAGGACGCCAGATCTGTAGATCATACTCAGTATGCGTTGCACATATGATAGTCTGCAACTCCTGTGCCGGTAGGTGAGTTTGCCAAACGAAAAATCGACATCCCTTATAGGACAGGATGAGTACTTCAGCGTCGGTAACCATAATCTGCTAGAGGAATCCTTGTCTCCAAGCCTTTCCAACTTATGTTCTGGATGCAGCATGGTTGCCACAGATGCTCGAGTTGATATATTGCAGTATCTACTTGCCCTCCTCAGGTGTGACGCAGTGCATAAGAACTCCGGATGCGCTTTGACGATATAGATCTTCTCTGACTACGATAAAGGTTTTGCCGTCGCTCGATTTACTCAGCTTCGTTGCAATCTTTAGAAAGTTCATCTTCTAGTAGGAATCGAATGAATGGGGTCTTCCAATCTTGAATAATGAGCACCTCCGTAGGTTTTGGTTTTGATGCTGCTCCTGACTGAAAGCTCCAGTAGTGGCTTGTTTCCCTATTTTGGCCAAATAGGTATCCAAACGTTGTACTAGCGTAGGATTCGGCTGGTGACCCTCATGGGGCGTACCCTACCCAATAGAGTTGTAGCCGAATAAGGTACCCGATCCTCGCATTAGCATAAAATTCGGCTCGCGACCCTCATGGGGCATACCCTACCCAACAGAGTTGTGACCAAATAAGGTACCCCAACTTAGCATTAGCATAGGATTCGGCTAGCGACCCTCATGGGGCGTACCCTACCCAGCACTGTGGTACCCAAGCTCCGACTGGTGCCGGAGGTCGGTTATTAGCTCACATGGAGAGTACCAAAGTAAAGGTGACATTCGAGTCCCGTCTAGTGCGAGTACTCGGTCAATAGCCCTCGTGGAGCATTCCAAGTGATTCTTGAAGCGTCGCACTCCAAGTGTATCATGGCAGACTGGTCCAGCCCCTGAGCGTAGGAGATAGGCTCGTAGCCCCGAGTTCCTGTTACGCGTATCCGGAACTGGCCCTGCATTATAAAAATATCGGATGAGTAGCATCTAATGAAGAAAACAATCACTCGAAGACAATTGATCTATTTTACAATAGATGTAAATATGTTTTCCTCCTCTTATTGATATTAATTTTCCCGAGTAGTTGACCCCTTACATTTAAACACTCTGCCTGACTAGTTATAGCCCCCTAGCGTCGGGAGTCGGCTCATGGCTCTTTCCCAGACACGCATTTTGGGTGACTTGAGTTCGTCTTTCATGGAGCAAAGCTTCACGGATCAGAATTTATGCTACTCGAGTACTTTTACAATCATTAAGAGTAAAAACAGAAAATGCGTAGAATGTACACCTATTAGGTGTAAGCGGCTGCGGCACTGGTGAGGCCGAGTGAGGAATTGACGATCTCATCCCCCTAAGTCCAATCCCAACTGGCACTAAGCTGTATCCAAGTCAAACCATAGGGAAGTGAGTTGCCTCCTGGCCCATTCAGATGAGAATATCATATAAAGGAAAAAATATTTATTAGAAAGCAACTTAGTTGTTCGGTATTGCACGAGTTGGGAGTGGGGATGCCATCCTTGCATTTGAGCTTTTGAACCCCTGAGCATGTCACTTATCGTTCTGATAATCTTCAGTTATAGGAGGTCAAAGACGGTTACGACTGATTGCCACAATGAAGTCGTCCGACTTGCGTTTGCGGTTTCTAGCCTTAGTCAGGGCCGCGTCATCGGTGTCCTTCTGCTCCTTCTGTCGGGGTGCCTTTTTATCATCGAGGGCCTCAGCAACAGCGTCGGCTGAGTCGGCGTATTTGTTCGTCATGTCAAATAGAGCTTTGACAGAACTTGGAGGCTTCCGAGTGAACTTAGCGATGAACGGGGTGTCCTTGACTCCTTTTCGAAAGGCGGCGATGACGACCTCGTCCTTGATCTTCGGAATTGAATTCCTCTTCTCAGAAAACCTTTTGATGAAATCACGAAGAGACTCGTTCTTCCTTTGATGGCACTGATACAGATCATACTCGAAAGATGTCCTCTCGTACATTCCTTGGAAATTGGTGATGAAGCGTTCCCAGAGTTCGCCTTAGGAGCTGATTGACCTCTTAGGAAGTCCAGTTAGCCATGTCCTTGCCGAGTCAGCTAGAGCAACTACGAGGTAGTTAGCCATGGCCTTGTGATCTCCTCCAGCTGCTCGGATCGCCAGAGTGTAAACTATGAGCCAGGACTCAGGGTTGGTCTTCCCATCGTATTTCTCAATTCCAGTTGGCTTGAAGCCTGACAGCCAGTCGACTTGTTGCAGCTCATAGGTGAAGGCCGATACTCCTTCATCTTCATGAGGACTCCGACTACGGCAGTGAAACTACTCATGGTGGAGGCCGAAGAGCTCATTCTCGTCTTCTAGTCGGCAACACTCATCTTCCTCGCGTTCGTGGTGTCGTGCATTGATGTCTTACCGAAGATCACATCGTAGTTAGCCTCAGACATCCTGGTTATCCCGACGGTCGTCCTGATGTTGGTGCTGCCAGTCGTTATTGTGGTTGCCGAGTGACGTGTGGTGTGACTTCGTGTGCGGCTGACTGGAGCCGGCCACTTGACGTCGTGTTGAGGCAGATGAGACTGCTGTTGGAGAAGCTGACCTGTTGGTCGGTATGAGAGTGTCACCCGACTGTTGACACTGCTGGCATGCAGCAGCGGTGATCATAGCTTTAATCCTTGCTATCATTGGGGTGGCCTAGTGATCAAGCCCAAATTGCAGTGTATCTAGTAAGGTTGCCGCAGCCACAACATTCTGTTGAGGAGTTACGAAAACGTCGTGGTTGCCGACTCAACTTTGAAAGATTTCCTGCTGAGCAGTGTGCCCAGTCTTGCGCAGATTGTCGTTACGAGCATCGCACTCGGCCTGTAGGCATCTCGTGTCTTCCTCCTGTTGTTCTCGCAGTCGGCAGGCCTCCTCCTCTTGTTGGTTGCGTAGTCAGCGTGCCTCTTGAGTGGGAGTCGAGCCCTTGGACGCCATGAAGACTTCGCGTGGTGGAGAGAAACTTGCTGAACTACTGTCCGACTTAGAGTCGGAATCAGAGTAGTTGATGAGAGTGATTACAACTCCGACCTCCATAGATTCGATCTCGAGCGGCTTTGGGCCGTATCCGAGTCGAGCTCTTGGGGGTCAGGTTTGCTGCATCAGATGTTGATTGAGGATATTCGCGATGTTGCTGAGTCTGAATGGGAGATTGATGATCTCCTCCTCTCTTAGCCCGATCTCGGCCAGCTCGAGGCCGAGTCTGAGTCGAACAGCAAAAGAAAGAGTTGTCTCGAGACCCGGGCATGTTGAAGATTACCGCAGCATGTCGACGAGGATCGTTGCAGCATTATGTGGGCTGACCGGCACAGAGTCGGCTTGGTTCTTGGCCGATCGGATCGGATCCAAGTCGGACAGGGTGAGGCTGCCGAACTTGTCGGCGATGAAGTCGAGGCTCCCAGAGGTGATTGTTTGCTTGGGGAAGAAGTTGATGCCGTTGACGCCGGTGGTTGAATCCATCAGGCTTGTTGAAGATGATCTTGCCGATGCCCCTACCTAGTGCGCCAACTATCGATGTTTTATATCGGCAATAAGAATTTGGCAACGGCAAGACGATATAGCAAATTGAGTGCTGCTCGTGCTCAGCGACACAAATCTCTAACTAGATATAGCAAGGAAACGAACGGCCAGCCTATCAGCTATCCAACCCACTCCAAAAGGGTTGAAAAACAACCAATGAAGGACCAGGCCAAGAAGGACATTCTGACTAAGGCATCAGGCGGTCTCATGATCAGGGATCCTAGCAGCACAGCCCTAGTGCTGACCAACACCACAACCATACTGCCGATAGCTCCACCAGCCCAGCCGGCCACACCATGTGCGGAGCTGACTGGCCTTAGCACCACCCCACCCGACGCCATGCCTCCTGGCCCAGCACCAAGCAGCACAACTCCACCGTGCAAGCCTTCGGGCTCCTCACCAACCACCTCCACTCCTAGCACATAGGGGTGGAGGTTTAAGACTTCCAAGAGGTATGAAATCTTCAGCCTTCAGAAAATCTTGAAATGTGTGGCAATGTCTTGATTTAGTATAATTATGTAGGAAGCCAAGTAATGCTGATCCCAAGGGGATAGCACCACCAACCTCCATCACCGTCCCTGTCCTGACTGAGGTCGAGTCAGAAGTGCCTCAGCTAGAGCCAAGTGTCGCTCCAAACCCCAAGGTCGAGATGGCGCACTCAACTGCACAACAAGCCTCTCCCAGTCGGGACATCACAAGTGCAGCTGAAGACCCAGTCGCTGAGCCGACTGAAGAGCCAACACTCCTTGAGGGCCCCAGACCTAGAACCCCTTCTCCTCCATTGTTCTCATCATCAGAGGAAGGCGACCTCCCTAGGCTCGAAGCCCCTCCACCCAACTTCCCCCGGGTATTCTACTAGGTTAACCCGGACGGGAGCAATGATATGCTTGAGTCGAACGAGGAGGCTGCCAAGAAAGAACAGATCGAGCTGATGGGGGCCACCATTAAGGCTTCGAGACAGGTCTAGATATGCAACTCGGCCGACTATGATCTCATCTTCATGTTGCTTGTCTGATCTTGTTGCTGTGTAGCGATGTTTCGTTTTATTTGTTAATAATCTTGCTTTGCAGAAAATTATGGACCGGTTTGAGAAGATTCGCCTGGCTCACTCCTCAGATCTCCCAATTTGCCTAGCTCCAGGCCGAAAAGAACGAATTGGAGTGGACCAGCAAGGAGAGGGAAACCTGGATGAGGGACTTAGTCAATAAGCTGTGGGATGAGCAGTGGGAGAAAATAGGGACCATCAAAGGTAAGCATCTCTTTCGCCTGAGTAGCCCCAGGTCTCCTTAATAAGTTTCTGATCTTTACACTTGCTTGGTTGTAGCTCATGACACAAATATGTACAACCAGTCCCTAGAGATTGAACGCTTGAAGAAGGAGCTCGCGAAGGCGAAGTCCAAAGTGGACGCCAAGTTTGCAAGTAAGTTGCACATCTGCTTGTAAATTCTGTCTGACTAGATATTCAAGCTTGCTTATGTCTCTTCTCTGGATGAGCAGCCTTCAAGACAAATGCGCAGATGCAGTTCAGTTCCTTCGGCGAGGAAATAATGGCAACAGAGAATTCGCGGAGTGCCATAGTGGACTCGGTGAAGGCTCTATTGGACATCATGCAGTCGGGCCAAGCTGGATCTAGTTCAAGCACTCCTACCCAGGTGTTGCAATGCCTACGAGACACTCTCGTAGTCTTGAAGGAATTCGCCACAGAGCATGACACCATGGGAATTTCCTAAGCCCTTGCCATGACCTAGTCTCTCTAGTCCCGAGTAGATATTGAGGTCGTTGGCGAGGGGTTTACTCAGGGCACCACTCCAGAGCAAGGACTCGAGCTGATCAATCAGGCGCACATGAGTGATAGCCAAAGAACTACCACTATAATCATTCTGCCCACAAAACAAACTCTTTAAGCAGTCTGTATATGAGGAAAACAATTGTGATATATGTATATTGTAAATGCTTTTGTTTGCTATGAAATCTGGCCGAGTGCATGTTCTATCATAGCCATCATTAGTTTTACCTGACTAGCCAATCTATACCGAGTGTTAAGGACTAACATGAAAAATGTTTATCCCACAAGTCTATACTTGTGGAGGCCATGGGCCCCGGGTACCTCATGACAAGCATATGGGCCACTCGGACAGAGGATGGGCCTAGCCTTGTAATTAGGGATATAATAGTACTCGGCAGACTTAACCTTGTATGACAGGAAAAATACAGTCCTAGTCAGGCACGTTGTATTCCTAGAAGGAGATCCCTTGGTCGTAGTCCAACTGGGACTCCTACTTTGTAACCCTGTCCCCCAGTATATAAGGGGAGGTAGGGCGCCCCCAGAGGGCAGAAGAAGAAATCTCACCAGAGAAACCTCAAAGGCAATACACCATAATAGGACGTAGGGTATTACCTCATCTCGAGGGCCTGAACCAGTATAAATTGTTTTGTGTTCCTTTGCAATCCATCAAGTTTCTGTCCGACGAGTAGCCCTATATATTTATTGCCGATACAAAACATCGATAGTTGGCACACCAGGTAGGGGGTTCGTCGAGATCATCTTCATCAAGCCTGATGGATCCAATCAAGGGAGTCGATGGCATCAACTTCTTCCCCGGGCAAACAATCAGCTTCGGGAGCCTCGACTTCATCGCTGACGAATTCAACAACCTTACCCTGTCCAACTTGGATCCGATCCGATCGACCAGGGACCAAGCCGACTCCGCGCCAGTCGACCTACTCAACGCTGTAGCAATCTTTGGCGACATGCTGCGGCGATTTCCAATATGCCCGAGTCTAGGGACAACTCTTTCTTTCAGTGTTCAACTCAGACTCAGTTTTGAGCCGGCCAAGGTCAGGCTAAGAGAGGAGGAGATCGTCAATCTTCCATTCGGACTCGGCAATGCCGTGGATAACTTCAATCAGCATCTGACGCGGCAAACCCGATCCCCTGCAGTTCAACTCGGATACGGCTCAGAGCCGCTTGAGATTGGATCTAGGGAGGTTGGGGTCGTTATTACTTCCCTCAACTATTCCAACTTCGACTCTCACTCGGACTCCGACTCTAAGTCGGACAGCAGGTTGATAAGCTTCTCTCCGCCACGTGAAGTCTTTATGATATCCAAGGGTTCAGCTCCCACTCAGGAGGCATGCCATTTACGCGATTTGCAAGAAGAGGAAGCCCGCCAACTACGTAAACAATAGGAGGAAGACACAAGACGCCTGCTGACCGAGTGCGATGCTCGCAACGACAATCAGCGCAAGGCTGGGCGGACTGCTCAACAACAAATCCTCAAAACCCGAGTCGGCGATCACGACGTCTTTGTAACTCCTCAACAGAATGTCGTAGCAGCTGCAACTCTACTGGACACGCTCTAGTTTGGGCCTGATCACCAGGCCACCCCGACGATAGCAAGGATTAAAGCCATGATCACTGCTGCTGCATGCCAGCAGCGTCAACAGTTGGACGACACACTCATACCGACTAACAAGTCGGCTTCTCCAACGGCAGTCTCATCCGCCTCGATGCGATGCCAAGCGGCCGGCTCCAGTCGGCCACACTCGGAGTCATGCCAGACGTCACTGGCAACCCCAACAACAACCGGCAACGTCAAAACAATCGTCGGGACAACCAGGATCTCCAAGGCCGACTACAGCGTGACCTTCGGCAGGACATCAATGCTCGGCACTGCGAACGAAAGGAAGACGAGCAACGCCGACTGGAAGACGAGAACGAGTGCTTCGGCCTCCACCACGAGCGGTTTCACCATCGCAGTCAGAGCCGGAGTCCTCATGCAGATGAAGGAGAATTGGCCTTCACCCATGAGCTGCAACAAGTCGACTAGCCAACAAGCTTCAAGCCGACTGGAATTGAAAAATACGACGGGAAGACCAACCCTGAGTCCTGGCTCACAGTCTACACTCTGACGATCCGAGCAGCTAGAGGAGATCACAAGGCCATGGCTAACTATCTCCCAGTCGCTCTAGCCGACTCGGCGAGGACATGGCTAACAGGACTTCTTAAGAGATCAATCGGCTCTTGGGCAGAACTCCGGGAACACTTCATTGCCAATTTCCAAGGAACGTACGAGAGGCCATCTTCCGAGTACGATCTCTATCAGTTGCACCAAAGGAAGAATGAGTCTCTTCGTGAGTTCATCAAGAGGTTTTCTGACAAGCGGAATTCGATCCCAATGATTAAGGACGAGGTCGTCATTGCCGCCTTTCGAAAAGGAGTCAAAGACACCCTATTCATCACTAAATTCACTCGAAAGCCTCCCAACTCTGTCAAGGCTCTATTCGACATGGCGAACAAGTACGCCGACTCGGCCGACGCTGTTGCTGAGGCCCTCGATGACAAAAAGGCACCCTGACAGAAGAAGCGGAAGGACACCGATGACGCGCCCCCGACTAAGGCTGGGAACCATAAACGCAAGTCGGATGACTTCATTGTGGCAGTCAGTCACAAGCGTCTTCGACCTCCTACAACTGAAGATTATCAGAACAACAAGTAACATGCTCGAGGGCTCAAAAGTCCAAATGCAAGGATGGCATCCCCACTCCCAAATATCGAACAGCTAAGTCACTTTCCAATAAATATTTCCTCACTCGGCCTCGCCTTTGCTGCAGCTGCATACACCTAATAGGTGTACAAGCTGCACATTTTTCTGTTTTTTCACTTAATGATTGCAAAAGTACTCGAGTAGCATAAATTCCGATCCGTGAAACTTTGCTCCATGAAAGATAAACTCAAATCACCTAAAACGTGTGTCTGGGAAAGAGCCATGAGCCGACTCCTGACGCTAGGGGGCTATGACTAGTCGGGCAGAATGCTTAAACGTAAGGGGTCAACTACTTGGGGAAACTAATATCAATAAGAGGAGGAACACATATTTACATATATTGTAAAATACATAAATTTTCTTCGGGTGATTGTTTTCATCATCAGATGCTACTCATCCGATATATTTATAATGCAGGGCCAATTCTGGATACGCGTAACAGGAACTTAGGGCTATGAGCCTATCTGCTACGCTCGGGGGCTAGACCAGTTTGCCAAGTTACACTTGGAGTTTGACACTTCAAGAATCACTTGGAATGCTCCACGAGAGCCATTGTCCGAGTACTCGCACTAGTTGGGACTCGTGTGTGGGCTAAAAACCAACCTCCGGCGCCAGTCAGAGCTCGGGTACCACTCGGTTGGGTGAGGTACGCCCCATGAGGGTCGCCAGCCAAATCCTACGCTAATGCTAGGTTCGGCTACCTTATTCGGTTACAAGTCGGCTAGGTGAGGTACACCCCATGAGGGTTGTTAGCCGAATCCTACGCTAATGCTAGGGTCGGGTACCTTATTCAGTCACAACTCTGCTGGGTGGGTATGCCCCATGAGGGTCGCCAGCCGAATCCTGTGCTAATGCGAGGTTCGGGTACCTTATTCGGCTAACAACCGACCTCTGGTACTAGTCAGAGCTCGGGTACCATTCCGCTGAGTTGGGTATGCCCCATGAAGGTCGCCAGCCAAATCCTATGCTAATGCGAGGTTCGGGTACCTTATTTGGCTAATATAACTGACCGCCGACGCTAGTCAGGGCTCATGTACCACTCGGCTAGGTAGGGTATGCCCCATGTGGGTCGCTAGCTGAATCCTATGCTATTGCTAGGTTCGGGTACCTTATTTGGTCACAACTCTGCCAGTTTGGATATGCCCCATGAGGGTCGCTAGCTGAATCCTATGCTAATGCAAGGTTCGGGTACCTTATTTGGCTATAACTCTGTTGGGTAGGGTACGCCCCATGAGATTCGCCAGTTGAATCCTATGCTAATGCAAGGTTCGGGTACCTTATTCAGCTTTACCGAAGTCAGAGAAGATCTATATCGTCAAAGCGTATTCGGAGTTCTCATGCACTGCGTCACACTTGAGGAGGGCAAGCAGATCCTGCAATATACCTACTCGGGCATCTGTGGCAACCATGCTGCATCACAATTGATGGGGCATTTGTAAGGGAAAATGAAGGGGGATGAATGGGGATTAAAACCCCCAAATCAATTGATATTTAGTGACTGAATTGAGGTGATTTAGTGGGGATAAGTGGCTGTGATTTTCATGGGGGGAGAGAGAGGGGCAGCCGGCTGGAGGTAGGAGAAGACCCTGACGAGTGGGCCCCGCTCGTCAGCAGCAGGAGGCGCGCGGTTGCAGCTAGGCCAGGGCAGGCTGGAGACGGACTGGGCCGTAGAAAGGAGGAGAGCGAGCAAGCCACACAGGGAGCTGTGCCGAGGTGGCTGGTGTTAACGCCATAATTTGGTAAGGCCCTGTGTCAGATTCGGTCAAAGGGGAAATTGCAGTCAACTGGTGGAAATTGATCCAGAAGAGACCGATTCCGGGAGGGAGCCGTGAAGACCGCTGTTTGGCAGTTGTTTACTGTACCTATTAATTAGGCAAGTGTTTATCTTTAGGAAACCTGACCTCGTGTCCGGTCAGGATTTGTTAGCGTTTTCTGTTATAATTAGGAAATCATGTACCGTGTCCAATAAGGACTCGTGTAACTCGGGGTATAAACACGTACGCCCGGGGACCTTGTAAATTATCACTCGATCAATACAATTTCGGTGCATCGCCACCCTTCCGACGGGATCTTGCTTCTCGAGCCGGGCTGCATCGGTTAGGTCCGACCTCCTGCGAGAGGGTAAGTCTCGTCACCCTAGCTACCTATCGGCTAGGACTTCCTCGGTTGGGTTCGATATTCTAGTCGGTTTATGGTAGTCGGCTTACCACGATATATTTACTTTATCTATGGCTGCATCAGTTCAGTTTGATCTCATAGATTGATTAGGTATATCACATCACGTGTGCATAGATCGTATCGACTTACTGGGAGCGATTTATCATCAGTTTGTGCTGCATCGGTTAGGTCCGACCTACTAAACTGCTAGCGATAAATCGGTCCTGCTAGGTCGATGCTTTATGTGCAAGCGTCTTATCGGGGTGCATAGCCGGTAAGTTATCATGTTTTAGCATCACGATCACATCAGATCCATCAGCTTATCGAGACTTCGTTATTATTATCAGTCTGTGCTGCAACGGTTAGGTCCGATCTACTAGACTGAATAATAACGTTATTCTTAATAAGCCGATGGGTTTTATGCGATGTTGTTATCAGAGTGCTTAGCCGATAAGTTATCCCTTATTAAATACAGCCGATTATACTGCTTGCCTTGTTGTGCATTCTTGCCTGCATTACTATTACGATCGGCTAGGGGCTAGCCGATTGGTTTATTCTGCCGATCCGAATGCGAGCACCAGGAGGTTCCCGGGCACGACCTCAGCCAAGGCCCCGGGCACGACCTCAGGTAAGGACCCGGGCACGAGCATAGGTAAGAACCCGGGCATGGGCACGAACGGCGGATGAAGATCTCGGGAGCCGATGTGAGCAAGGGCCCGGGCTCGGACACGGGCAATATCTTCACAGCAATATCAGTAACTTTAAACTATGATCGGCTGGAGTTTACTTAATCTATTTACTTATGTATTCTGCTCGTTTATTTTACCAAGTTTATAGCCGGTTTTCTAACATCCCTTCGATGATCGGCTAGCGCAATACTTGTTTATTATTATGTTATTGCTCTTGCCGTCATCGGCTTTTAGCCGATGTATAAGTGCTACAGTGCGTATCGGCCATCGGCCGATGAGATGAGTCCAAGCTGGCTTCCAGCCGATTGGCTCACGAATTTGACATCTTCTCTCCTTGTCAATTGCAGGGTCAAATTGACTGGCACGCCTACGAACCTCAAGACTTTAGGACCTGCACTGGAGTGAAGCAAATCTCCCAGGCCTTCGCGTGTCTCCCAGACACTGGACGGCCCCCGACGGGTTTTCGGCGTCAACAGCTGGCTGGGCTGTGGAGGAAGGATCAAGCCAAGGAGGCGATCGGGCGGGGCTGAGAGAACCGGCCCAAGAGAAAAGGGTGATTAAGTTTAGTTTTCTTTTTATAAAACACTGAGAACTTTTATTGTTGCTTAAAAATTGATTATTGTGCTCTATAAATTAAAGTAAAAATTGAGGGAACGATTTAGAGCATGGAGATTTAAGAAATATTCCCTGGGCCACATTCGAATTTTTCTTGTATGTATTTTATTGTTTGAGATTTTCCTTCGGCTTTTAATAACATTCTATTATTCCATTTACCCAAATGAATTTTAACTAGGTTGAATTTATCACGACATGAAACAAGGTCTTTGGCTTCACTTCCTCTTCACTGGCTTTGCCATCCACATACCGACATGGGGGCGCCTTCTTCCTTGCTGACTTTCGCTTCAGCGGAATCGTTTTGTGGATGCCATGGGCTAAGGGTACCTCAAGGAAGGCAAATACAAGCACTTAAATAGAGGGTGGGCCAGCCCATACAATTAGAGATAGAGTAGGACTCAACTTCGTGTTACCTTGCACGACAAGGAAAGGGATATAATCCTAGCTGGATACTCTATGTACTGATAAGGAATGCCCTGGGTCATATCCGATTGGATTTCCTACCCTGTAATCCTCGTCCCTTTGCATATATAAGGAGGGGTATGGAGCCCCCTAGGGCCAATTATTTCACATACAGCGAAAGCAATACACCACAACTAGAGTAGGGTATTACCTCACATTGAGAGCCTGAACCAGTATAAACCTTCATGTCCTTCTGAATCCATTGAGTTTAGGTCTGACGCATAGCCCCATATAATTATTACCGATATAAAACATCGACAGTTTGCGCACCAGGTAGGGGAAGCCCCGAGATCATCATCAACGAGCTTGATGGATCCAATCACCGAAGCCGCCGGAGTCACCATCGTACCCGAACAAGGCATCCACTTTGGGAGCCTCGACTTCATCACTTGACAACTTCAGCAACCTCACTCTTTCTGAGTCGGTTTCAACCCGATCGAGGAGAGATCAAGCCAACCTTGCGCCGGTTGGCCTCGACAATGCTGCGGCAGTCTTCAACAACCTACTTTGATGACATCCAAGACCTACGAGCCCTAGGGAAGCTCTATTTCCTAGCGTCCAACTCGGACACGGCCCTGAGCTGGTCGAGATCTGTACTAGGGGAGACGAGATTGTCAATCCCCCACTCGAACTCACAAACGCCGCAGCCATCTTCATCTCCATCATGACGCGTCATCTCCAATCCCTTGGAATATGACTCAGATACGGCCCAGAACCAGTCGAGTTCAGATCTAGGGAGGTTGGAGTCATCATCAACCCACTTCAGTACTCAGACTCTGACTCCTAGTCGGAGGGCAGTTCTGGTAGTTCTGGTGTCCAAAGGGAATAACCCAAGTCAAGATATACGCCGACTATATGAACAACAAGAAGAAGAGGCTTCCTAACTGCATGTGGAAAAGAAGGAAGAAGACAGATGCCTACAAGCCAAACGGGAAGATTGCAACCATCAACTGCGCAAGACCATATGGCAAGCACAACATGACATCCTCCAAATGAGGGTAGGCGACCATGACATCTTCCTCACCGCTCAACAGAATGTCGTGGCCACAACATCCTTATTGGATGCCCTACAGCTGGGACCCTGTCACTAGGCAATGCCAACAATCTCCAAGACCAAGGCCATGATAACTGTTGCAGTGGTACAATAGCTCCAGGAGTCTGCTGACACTCTGGTCCTCTCAAGCAGGTCAACTTCTGACGCTGCAACTTCATCAACCGCGGGCAGATGCTGGGTGTCAGCGTATAATCAAAGTTATTTGGAGTCTATCTGTGGATCTCAACAAGATCATGACGAAGATCACCGATGACACCATGACAACTACGGTCGGGACGCCAACCACGACTCTAAAAACCGACTACGCCGAGATCTCTGTCAAGACATACTTCCTCGCTGTCGTGAACGCGAGGAGGACGAACGACGTTGATTGGAAGTTGAACATGACCGCTTCAACCTCCAGCATGAGCGATTCAGCTGCCGTATTCGGAGTCAAAGCCCACATCACGGAAGCCACTCGGACGAAGGAGTCCCCTCCTTCACTCGTGAGCTACGCCAAGTTGACTGGCCATCAAGTTTCAAAGTGACTGGCATTGACAAATATGATGGCAAGACAAGTCCCGAATCCTGGTTAATAGTCTACACCCTGGCAATCCGATCAGCTGGGGGCGACCTCAAGGCAATGGCCAACTATGTCCCACTCGCCCTTGTCGAGTCGGCACGGACCTGATTAATGGGGCTTCCAAGAGAGTTGTCAATGTTTTGTATTGGCAATAATAATATGGGGCTACTCGTGAGACCTAAACTTGATGGACTGCAAAGGAACGCGAACAATTTATATTGGTTCAGGCCCTCAAGATGAGGTAATACCCTACGTCCAGTTGTGGTGTATTGCCTTTGAGGTTTCTCTGGTGAGATTTTCGCTGTATGTGGAGGCCATGGGCCCTGGATACCTCACCACAAGCATATGGACCACTCGGATAGAGCATGGGCCAAGTCTTGTAATTAGAGATAAGATAGCACCCGGCAGATTTGGCCTTATACAATAAGGAAAACATAGTCTTAGTCAGATAAGTTTATATCTCTAAGAAGGAAATCCCTTGGCCGTATCCGGCTGGGATCCTTATCCTGTACCCCTGCCCCCTAGTATATAAGGGGAGGCAGGGCGTCCCTCAAGGGGCACGAGATCACGAGATCATCGATCGACAAACACCTCAGAGGAATAACACCACAACTGGACGTAGGGTATTACCTCACATCGAGGGCCTGAACCAGTATAAAATCTCTCTGTATTCCTCTGCAATCCATTGAGTTTCCCCTTGCCGAGTAGCCCTATAGTTCTATTGCCGGTGTAAAACATCGACACTATGTTTTCTGGTATGCCCTCAGGGGGCGCCCTACCTCCCCTTATATACCGGGGGATAGGGTTACAGGGAAGGAATCCCAGTCGAACTCCGACCAAGGGATTTTCTTCTAGGAATACAACGTGCCCGACTAGGACTATATCCTTTCCTTGTCGTACAAGGTTATGTATGCCGAGTCCTACTGTATCCCTAATTACAAGGTTAGGCCCATCCTCTGTCCGAGTAGACCATATGCTTCTCATGAGGTACCTAGGGCCCATGGCCTCCACAACAGCCCCTGAGATCTTCATAGTTGAGTCACAGCTGATGCCGAGTGCTCATCCTCCACGATGAAGAATCCCTGAGTGCATTGCTCCCAAGTACTCTTTGTCCGAGTACATCTTCTCCCGAGTCCTTCTTCATGTCAGCTGGCAACGAGGCTATGAAGGGCTTCATGTAAAAATATGAATAGTGTGCACCGAATAGGCTCACCTATTAGGTGTAGCCTCCGACTTTGTGCTTAATTGTGTAACAATTAAACATAAAGTCAAAGATCTTTAACCTTTTAGTCTTTCCTGAGTAGTATACTACACGGTATTTAGACTCTTCAGCATCATGTCAGCTGGAAGAAGTTTTGTTCAGGGCAATTGTTAGCTAAGCATGTAAGCCGAGTAACACGTCATGGATTTCAACCCAATATGTGGTCAGGTGTACTTGAGAAATACCTGCATCCCTAATTTTAATGGAGACCAGCTATCGATCCTTATAAGGATGTATCCTCAATACCTAGTAAATAATGTAGATATCTGAACACATGTTTCCAGCAATTAAGCTTTCATGAAGTATATCTGATTATTTAATTGGTTTCTATAAATAGCATCTGCACTGTGATTTTAACACAGCCAACAATCGGAACAATAGAGCATGCCATTTAGAAAATCATACCTTGTGGCCCAGTACTGAATTTGTCGGCCCAAGCCCACTTATCAGCACAGGCTCTATAAAAGCGGGGAGAGAGAGAAAAGATTCCCTCATTTTCTCCAATCTGCCAATCATTTCGTCTTCCAGCCTCCATGCCCATCTTTCGCGCTCCTCTTCGCTAGGGTTTACAACAGCTTGCACCCCTGCTTGAGACTCACGTGATTCCACTCTGCCGCATCCATTCCATACCTCCACAAGCATTTTTCCCAAATCTCCTCACTCCCAGCAATGCCGAGAGCCCTGTTTGAGATCCCGGAGATGTTCGCGGGAGCTTGGCCGATTTCAGACTGCGGTTCGTTGAAGCTGAAGTACTTGGAGAAACATCTGAGATTACAGCGTCATGATGTCATTCATTCTTGAACCACCACACCAAGCCTTTGAAGATTAGGATCCACTTCGGTTGGGATTATCAGGGCAAAGCAGATCCCAGCCGAGAATACCTTGATTTGGCTGATAAGAACAAGGTCACCGATACCTTGCTCGGCTTTTTCGTTAATGGGGTAGTGGAGATAGAAGACACAGAGCACGCCACCACACCCTATAGCCAGAATAGGCCTCGGCCACAGGTAATCCTGAGAAACTGATATTGGATCTTTTGTAGAATCATCGTCACGATTAATATTTTGTGATGAACAATTGGCTTTGCAAATGATTTATTTAATAAGATATTGGTTTAAAAATAACTGTGAATATTGGTGTGAGTGTGTGTGACTAACGTGAGTCAAGTTGGGAAGAACTTGTACTCGGATATGGTTTCTTTGTTTTTGCATGTGTAGGTGAGTCTTGAGGCCTCAAGAGTATTGCCGGTAATGGATCAGGAGTCAACTTGGGAGAAGTTTGATGTTCGGATGATCGGGAGATCACGCGGGATACTAAAGGCTAGAGATCAATACACGTGAAAGTGAAGATTCCATATGGCATACAAGAGAAATTGTGTGCGTATGGAAAGAGGAAGTCCAGCCCTACTCGGATTAGGAGTGGAGTCCTAGTAAGACTAGGAGTTGAGTCCTGCTCGGATTAGAAGTGGAGTCCTAGTAGGACTAGGACTAGGACTAGGAGTTGAGTCCTACTTGGACTAGGAGTTGAGTCCAAGTTGGCTATGGAAAGGAGAATTTGATTTGGTAAATTGTAAATAGATTTGGTAATTGAGGGTTTGAGTCCAAGTTGGCTATGGAAAGGAGAATTTAATTTGGTAAATTATAAATAGATTTGGTAATTGAGGGTTTGAGTCCTAATGGGACTAGAAGTTCTACTCCTACTTTGTGTAGGAGGTTTTAGGTATAAATAGATGAGGGGTTGAGGCCCTAGAGGCATAACTTTTGGAAGAGAGAAAAGCTAGGGTTTAGTTTTGAGAGAGGGGAGTGCTTTGTATGCACTTTGTAAAGACATCTTGATGCAATAAAGTTAATCTACTTTGAAGAGCATCTTCGGTGTGTATCCTTCTGAATTCCAACGGTTCATCCGACAAGAGTGCGGCGGCGAGGCGGCGGTTCTACCGGCAGACATACGGCATTCAGACCGGTGCAACAGAGACGGTCTGACCGGTGCACTCCATCCAGGTTTGAGGGTTTCTTTTATTCCACAAAAGATTTTGGTTTTTGGTATTCCTACCATTCACCCCCCCTCTGGTAGGCTTGGTTCTTGTATTCGATCCTACAAGTGGTATCAAAGCCTTGTTTTCTCTTTTTGGTCTTCACCGATCTTGAGATTTAGCCATGGCTGACCGATTTTTAACCAAGCTGCATGTTTTTGATGGAGTTGATTTTTAATTTTGGAAACAAAAGATGAAATCATTTATTATGTCTCAGGGCTATGATATTTGGCAAAAAGTTTCTAATCCTTATGATATTCCTGAGGCTATAACTGCAGTAAACAAAGTTGAATTTGAAAACAATTGTAAAGCTAGAAATATAATTTTAAGTGGTGTTTCTCGCTCAGATTTTGATCGGATTTCTCATTTTGAAACTGCGTATGAGATATGGAAGACCCTATGTGATTTTCATCAAGGTTGTTCTAACATCAAGGAAACACGCAAAGATGTGTTTAAAAAGGACTATATGAAATTTAAGATGAAACCTGGTGAAGCTTTGGATGATTATTTTGCACATTTCAATGAAGTTCTTAGTAACCTTCGTTCTGTGGACGATTCTTTTGATACTACTTATACACAGTCCGAAATTGCTAGACATCTTTTGAATGGTCTTGATGTGTTTGTCTAGAAAATGAAGGTTACATCAATTCAAGAAACTGTTAATATGAATACTTTAACATTGGACTCTCTTTACACTAAATTAAAGACACATGAGATGAACATTCTTTCTCGCAAGATTGATTCTAAATCCACTGCTTTGGTATCTTCTTTGGCTTCTTCTATGTATGCTTCTTCGTCATTTTCTCTTACTACTTTGAAAGCCACATCTGATGAACAACTCGAGCAAGTCTCTGAGGAGGACTTGGCTTTGCTTATTAATAAGTTTTCTCGAGCTTTGAATAATGTTAAGAACAGAAAAAAAAAGTAGGCCCAGTCCGGTGCTTTGAATGTGGAGAGTTAAACCACATTCGTTCCAAGTGTCCTAAGCTCAGAAGATCCAACAATGAAGACGAGGAGGAGAAGAACAAGAAGGACAACAAGCGCTCAACTTTTGAAGAGAAAAGAAAAAACAGCAAACGCAAACTAGTACGTCAATTGCTAGAAGCCTTCAAGCAAGTTGAGTTGAGCGATGAAGAATATGAAAGCGATAGCGAAAGCATAGGCAAAGGTAAGCATTTTACAAGTTTAGCTCTCATTGCTCGTAGTGTGTCAAACTCCGATGAAGATGAATCTGACAACAATGATAACAAGGTAAATTTTACTTATGATCAATTAGAACATGTTGCTTTTGATCTCGCTGATAAACTTGATAGATGTACTAAAAAGCTTAGAAAACGTGATCATACTGTTAATGTTCTAAATTCTGAAATTGCAAGATTAAAATCTCTAATCCCTGATGATGATGATTGCAAATCTTGTGAAGTGTTATATTCTGAAATTACTGCTTTAAGAAATGTCAATACTAACACTTCTCTAAGATTGGAAGCTGAAATTGAGAAAACTAAAAAGCTTGAGTTATCTTTTGCTCTTGATTTAACTTTGCATTCTCGCATTGTTGATGAGTTGTTATTAACAAAGAATCTTTTGAAAAAGTATAAAGTTGCTTTTGTTGCAAGTTCCATGTTTAATATTTTGAGTGCTAGAAAATGTTTCTGTATCTAAAACTTGCTCAACAAGTTCTTTAAATGAAATGAAAGTGAAAAGTGCTTTAGCTCGTGTTGAGTACATGGAGGATATTGTGAAAAATCATGAGGTGCTTTCTTGCTCAAAGTGTCGCAAACAAAAATATGTTTTGGTTAATTGCGAAAATTGTGCTAATTTGACAAAAGAGGTTTCTTATTTAAAAAGTTCCTTACAAAGATTTTCCGATGGAAATAAGAAACTAAATATGATTTTGGATCAATCAAAAGTGAGCATACACAACAGAGGAATAGGTTTTGATGCACATGCTTATTTTACTAATCATTCATCGAGTATTCTTGATTTTTCTAAAAGCGGTGAGATTTTGACAAAACCCGAACCAAAGAAAACGATTTTCAAATCCACTGGAATTTTGTCGAATCTTTCTACAACTTGTGCAATTGCTTCTTCTTCTAAGGAAAAAACACGTGTGAAGTACAATTGCTCTCATTGTGGAAAGAATGGGCATTTGGTTCAGTTTTGCTTTAGACTTGCAAGAAAACAGAAAAAAGATAGAGAACGTGAACTTGCAAGGTTGAAGTGGCAAAGGTCAAGCTTTTCTTCAAATGGCCCGGTCAGACCACAAGCACTAAGGAGGTCCAACCGGTGGCCATGGGCAGTTAGACCGTGGGCACGTCAGCAATCAGACCGACGGCTGACGGTGGTTAGACCGACTTTTCAGCATTGGTCGGATAAGTTTTCGATAAAGCCTCAAGGTAAGTTCTCAGGTAAGTCTGGTGCTGATTCTATTTATGCATATACATGTGCTTTGCCTACTGGTTCTATTGGTCGTGTGTCTCAGTGTTGGATTTCTAAATTTCTTATTTCTAATCCCAACACAAAGGCCTCGACATCTTCTTGTGCATAGGTCTTTTGGTGGCATACTCCCCATGTGCATTAAACGGTTGAGACGTTATTGCTTTTAAGGTAACATTGATCTACTTATGAATTGACAATATAATATCTACTTCTTCATTAGCTTTCTCCTCGCTAGTTATGGAGATAGTAGTTTTGGATAATAGTACAAGTGGATGTATGTCAATTAATGAGAACCTTGGTGGTATCGTTGGCAATTGGTTGTCTTTTTCAAAACCTTTGATATCTTCTTGATTTGCTTTGTTTTTTCATCGGGAGGGTTTGGAGGTTGTTTTGATGGGGAGTTTATGTTTTTCGATGCATTCATATTTAATTTATTGCATTGCTCTCAATTTGAAAATAAAAAGAAAAGTGGAGCTTTGTTTTATGCCTCTAGTATATTCTTGTGCTTGCTAGCAATATGAGTGAGGTCTTTTGGTCACTAGTTTAGTTTGTATGCATTCTAGTCTTTATATGAGCCTTTGCTATGACTTTTGAGGGATATGATGCATGACACAAAATTCTTTTACTTGAATTAAGTAAATATGCAATATTGACGCTAGTGCTTGTTTGAATGACTTATGCTCATATATATGCTTGCTGAAATTTTCATTCCTTAAATGCTCTGGAGATTCCTCAAGTAAAAAAAAACTTATATGAGAGAAAAAAAATGAATACCGAATCCTTAGAAACAATATTCATGACAAGGACGTATTCGACATGAGGAAAATAATGGGTGCCAAATCCTTAGAAACAGTATTCACGACAAATATGTACCCAAAATAATTGAGAGATTTTCTTTTGAGCTATTAAAAGGAAAATTGAGCAGAAGCTCAGAAATAAAACTTGATGAAAATTCTCTTGTAAAGGGCAAGATAATTTGAGAAAGAATGTTTAGTACAGCTTGTCTATGTGTGGGTGTTTTTCTTTTAATCTATGTGCTAGTGATTATGTTGCATTATAAATTATTGAAATCATGAATTTTTAATGCTGATTTGATCTTAATTGTAATATCATTGATTCATGTTTGGATTATAACTCATACTTCTTTGCTAGTTGGACAATTTATCTCTCTTGTCTTGCAACACATGTCTCTGAGTTGCTTTAGGTATATTTCAAAGCTCCTAGAAAAGAAAAATTCAGAAGAAGGAAAATTGATAAATATTTCATATTCATTGCTGTCGGAGGATGAAACCTCGACGGCGGGAAGTCGGGAGACCCCCCTTTTGAGATTCGGCCAGGGGAGTAGTTCTCAGGCGAAGCCGGCGTCAGGGTGTAGAAGAAAGATACGCGAAGAAGACGTAGAAGATACAGAGGAGTCCAGACCGTCCGAAGCGGGTCCGGACCGTCCGGACCGTGAACGAAGGCAGAAGGGTCCGGACCATCCGAACCGGGTCCGGACCGTTCGAACCGAGGAGAAGCAGAAGGGTCCGGACCGTCCGATGCGGGTCCGGACCGTCCGAAGCGTAGTACTCGCGCAGGGTGCTGGGGAAGACGATGAACAGAGGCGCACAGAGGAGACGGAAGGATTTATACAGGTTCGGGCCGCCGGAGCGTAATACCCTACTCCTGTGCGTGTTTTGCTATGAGGTGGATGAATGTGGTATTATGGTTACAAGGCGTATCTAGCTTACGGCCGGAGCCGGAGAAGAAGAGCAGTAGGTTGGGAATGAGCTTGGGTGCTGAGAGCTGGGAGCTAGAGGTCCTTTGTTTTTCTCTCCCTTTCGCCGGTGGCTTGGTCCTCCTTTTATAGAGCAAGGGGTTTCCACAGTGCCAGCACGCCAAGAGAGAGAGAGAGAGAGAGTTTCTGGAGAGTTCTCTGGTCCTCCCCTCCGCCTGCGACGCCCACGCCGGAGTTGGAAGACGTCCAGTCGCTCACGTCCGCCTGCAAAGCCTGTGCCGGAGTTGGTGGAGCGTCTGGTCGCTCTCGTCCCCGCCTGCTGAGCCCATGCCGGAGTAGGTATGCAGCCGGCGGTAGAGTCGTGAGGATGTGATGGGATGTGATGGAGCACGCTGCCGAAGTCAAGGGTCTCTGACTGCTTGGACTTCGGCGCACACCCTCGCCACATAAGTCAACAGGCCTCTGATAGCAGACAGGTGTCCACGGGGGGCCGTCCTGAGACACTTACGCGTGGCGGAGCGGACGACAGGGGCAACGTGCCCCGTCGCCTCATCATTAATGCTGATATTTGGAGAGCTGGTCCATCGATCCTGCCGGAGACCGACATGTGGACCCCGGGCAGGGAGTGAGACGATGGCGCCCGGAGGCAAGGTACGGGCCCGAGGCCAACGATGCCTCGGGGCCGAAACCGGTGGGGACGGCGCCCCGGGGACGAGCCCGGGGCCGATAGGGTCAGCGCCCCGGGAACGTGCCTGGGGCCAGAGGCGAGGGCGCCCCGGGGTCGTGCCCGGGGCCGATAGGCGCGGCGCCCCGGGGACGTGCCCGGGGCCGATAGGGTCAGCGCCCCGGGGACGTGCCCGGGGCCAGAGGCGAGGGCACCCCGGGGTCGTGCCCGGGGCCGATAGGTGCGGCGCCCCGGGGACGTGCCCGGGGCCAATAGGGTCAGCGCCCCGAGACCGAAGGCGAGATGGCCCCTCGGGGAACTGACTTGGCCGATGACCCACGCGTCCCCAGGGTATGTGGGACCCCCTATCCCATTTCGCCGACAGTGGCCCCTGGCCCTGTTGCTCGGCCAGAACCGCTCCGGGCAGGAACGGGGCCACGTCTTTGAAGAAATGAGGGGACGTTGGGTCCGCCTGGTTCATCTTGAGCTGGTGGAGCTTGACGTCTTTGTTGCCTTAGACGGGATACGTGCCCGGGACCCGGGCTGAAAACATGGAAGGAGTGTTGAGGAAGGCCGGCGGCAGCGGTCGCGATGGTGATGCGGCAGCTTGCCGCCCGTACTGTCGCCAACGAGTTCTTCGTGGCGACCGCTGGCCGGAGATGGCGGCAGGAATGAGGCGCGCCGTTCGCTTGGAGGCCGCCACCAAATCTGCCGCCGATGAGTTCTCCCGTGCCTGGCCCGAGATGGAGGCGCGGGAGAAGGAAGCACTCACCCGGGGAGAACGCGTCCGGGCCCAAGAGGCTGGGCTCGCGTCCCGGGGGCATGAGTTCGGCGTGCGGGGGAGTCGCGGTTGTTCGCGAGGAAGTCGCGGTGGTTCGCGAGGATGCTGCGGTTGTTCGCGAGGAGGTCGCGGTTGTTCGCGAGGAGGCGCGGGAGGCCGTGGTCGAATCCGCTGCCCCGGAGGCAGGGTTCTTCGTCCGCGGCGAACATCTTGTAGAGCCGATGCCTGACGAAGAGGTTGATGAAGACGCCGGTTTCCTTCAGACGCCATACGCGGGTGCCTTCGGGGCCCAGGGGCCCTCCATGCCCCCGAGTGCTCCCCATCCGACGTCACCCGGGACCCGGTCAGAAGTACTCCGGTGACGCCCCCCGTACGATCAGGGCCTCGCTCGTGCTTGCACTCCGGTTTGGCCTGTCTTGTACAAGAGAGGTGTTTGTATAGATATATGATGACGTTTATATTTTCGTACCTTGGTTTATTGTGTTGTCTGGAGGTTGCTGGTGTTCGGGGCCTCGTGTCCGGGAACGCCGAGTACCGGGCGTCGTCCGACAGCGAGATCCGGGAGCTGCGAACAGCCGTCGGGCCCACGGCCCCTGTCCGGGTTCCGACGTAGCCGCTTGCTTCGGGAGCCCGGTCCCCGGGGCAACGGACGCGCCGGTCGCCCGCTCCGGGAATCTGGTTCCCCTGGGCGCGAGCCTTGTGGAGCGATAAAGTTCGCAGGTTCGGCCCCTGCCCGTCTTCTGGATCCGGGGACTCTCCGCGCCCCCGGGCACCGTTGGCCCTAGGGGGCATGGCGAGGCCACGACGACAGGCTCTACATGATGAACTGTGAGAGCACTTGGCTCGTCCCTTGTCCATTCCATGCTGTGAGCCATTGCATCTACCACCTCCTAGGGGCCTCTTCGCGGTTGCGACCGAGTGGAGGAAAGGATTGCGCATAAGGAATCTGCCCCCTAGCAGCGGAAAAAACCGAGCCCGGAGCCAACCAGTGCGGGACACCGCAAGCTGGGGCTTAGACGATGTCCGGGGTTTAGCAGATTGTTAACGCCAAAATTTGGCACGGTTCACATTGGATTTGGTTAAGGAAAGAAGATATATCAGCCGTTGGAAGCTAATCAGAAGAAGCCAGATTCAGGAAGGAATCGTGAGGACCACGACATGGCAGTCAATTACTTTATCTACTAATTAGGTAGTTTTGATAATTTTTAGGAAACCTGATCTCGTATCTGATCGGGGTTTGTTAGTTTTTCCTTTTATAATTAGGAAACTTCTGTTTCGTGTCCTATTAGGACTGTACCAACTCGGGGTATATATACGTATGCCCGGGTACCTTGTAAACGATCAATCGATCAATCAAATTGGGCGCATCGCCACCCTTTACCAACGGGTTCTTGCTTCTCGAGCGGGGCTGCATCGGTTAGGTCCGAACTCTTGCGAGAGGGTAAGTCTCGTTACCCCGATTACCAATCGGCTAGGACTTTCTCGGTTAGGTCCGATATTCTAGTCGGTATATGGTAGTCGGCTTACCACGGTGTATCGGATCTGTCTACGGCTGCATCGGTTCGGTCCGACCTCTTAGGCTGGTCAGGTATATCACATCACGCGTGCATAATTTTTATCAGTTTATCGGGGGTAGTTTATCATCAGTTTGTGCTGCATCGGTTGGGTCCGACCTACTAAACTGCTAGCGATAAATTATTCCTGTTAGGCTGATATCCTTTGTGCAAGCGTCTTATCGGAATGTATAGCCGGTAAGTTATTTTCATCACAGTTGCATTAGGTCTATCGGCTCGTTGAGGTTCCTTTACTATTATCGATCTGTGCTGCATCAGTTAGGTTTGAACTTCTAGATCGATAATAATAGATTTATCCTTGTCAGGCTGATCGGTGTATATGCGACGTTCTATCGGAGTGCTTAGCCGATAGGTTATCTTTTTATAAAGCCGACTGTATTATCCTTACTGTTTTGGTCATCTATATTATCATCGGTTTTCTAGCCGATGCATATGTGTTTCCTCGGCAGTCGGCTGGCTTACTATCCTGCCTATCTATTTTATCATCGGCTTCTAGCCGATGCACACGTTGTACTAACAGCTTATCTATTTGTTTATAGCGCTATCGGTTTCCTAGCCGATACACAGGTGCCATCGGCCATCGGCTACGAGGAGCCTACATCAGCCCGTATCGGCCGATAGCCGATGTGCAGTTGCTGCTGACCCGGGCACGAGGACCAACAAGGACCCGGACGCGAGCACAAGACCCGGGCGCGAGTACAGGCAGAGGCCCGGGCACGAGCATAGCGGCGATCGGCTGGAAGGGATCCGTATCGGCTTGCTGGCCGATTGGATCAGTGATCTAATTTCTTCATCTCCTTGTCAATTGCTGGGTCAAATTGACTGGCACGCCCGCGAACCTCAAATATTTTAGGACCTGCACTGGAGCTAAGCAGATCTCCCAGGCATTCGCGTGTCACCAGACGCCGAACCAGATCGTCAGCGAGCTTTTCGGCACACCCGGCGGTTTTCGGCGTCAACACGTTTTTGGCACGCCCAGTGGGACCCGATCTTCATATTATCACAGTATATCCTATCGGCTGAATCAACACGTTTTTGACCTGGTGGGACACAGAACTTCAACATGGCTGGAAAAGAGGTCAGCACAGACAACATAATCCCAGTCACAATGGAAGACTTGACCGAAGAACAGAGACAACAAGTGGAGCAGAACATCGAAGATTTTCGGAAGCTTTGTCTAGAATCCTTCGGTATGACAGATCAAGGGCCGATTCAGAAATCACAATTTCCAAAGCCTGTTCTGATTGACGAATCGAGCCATATATCGGCTGCAAGTTCACAAAAGCCGATCCAAGACATGTTTAATGAAGCAGTTCATCATGCGTTGACCGATCAATCTGGGATATTGGTGAACACATTACAGAGCTTGATCAAGAAGGCAGTGGAGCCGATTCAAATACCCGGGGGGCAACAAGATGGGATTCCTCAAGGATATCAAACTGCGTACTATGGGGGGCATCAACAGAGTTATCCAGAAGCTGTTCCTGAGTACAACTATCAGAGGGAATATCAGAATCAGAATCGGCTACCAACTCCACCTCTGCGTTATCACGACGAAGATCCAAGAGAAGAAGATTTATCAATAAGAATCATAGAGGTGATGAGAGAGCAATTCGGTCTAAGACCGAAGAAGGAAACATTTATATATCGGCCTCCATATCCAGATTGGTTTGATAGAGCTCCGTTGCCGCGCCGATACAAAGTGCCAGACTTCTCCAAATTCTCAGGGCAAGATGATGTGTCTACAGTGGAGCATGTCAGCCGATTCTTGGCGCAGTGCGGAGAAGCATCGGCTGTAGAAGCTTTGAGAGTTAGACTCTTCCCGTTATCATTATCCGGATCGGCCTTTGCATGGTTTTCTTCGTTGCCACCTAACTCAGTTCGAGGTTGGGCCGATCTGGAAAAGCAATTCCACAAGTATTTCTTTATGGGAAATCAGGAGATGAGTTTGATAGACTTAACATCGGTAATACAGAAGCCGGAGGAATCAGTCGCAGAATATATCCAGCGGTTTCGTAATGTTAGAAGCCGATGTTACAGTTTAAGTCTGGACGATGCACAGTTGGCAGAGTTAGCATTCCAAGGTTTGTTGGCTCCGATCAAGGAAAGATTTTCATCAGAAGACTTCAAGAGCCTAGCACACCTAGTACAAAAGGTATCGGCTCATGAAAGCCGATTTCAAGAGGCCAGGAAGGAATGATGAGGCCCAAACAAAAGAAGAATTTCGAAGTTTGATAACAAACTCCGAAATTGGGGGGCATGTGTTAACGCCAAAATTTGGCACGGTTCACATTGGATTTGGTTAAGGAATGAAGATATATCAGCCGTTGGAAGATAATCAGAAGAAGCCAGATTCAGGAAGGAATCGTGAGGACCACGACATGGCAGTCAATTACTTTATCTACTAATTAGGTAGTTTTGATAATTTTTAGGAAACCTGATCTCGTATCTGATCGGGGTTTGTTAGTTTTTCCTTTTATAATTAGGAAACTTCTGTTTCGTGTCCTATTAGGACTGTACCAACTCGGGGTATATATACGTATGCCCGGGTACCTTGTAAACGATCAATCGATCAATCAAATTCGGTGCATCGCCACCCTTTACCAACGGGTTCTTGCTTCTCGAACGGGGCTGCATCGGTTAGGTCCGAACTCCTGCGAGAGGGTAAGTCTCGTTACCCCGATTACCAATTGGCTAGGACTTTCTCGGTTAGGTCCGATATTCTAGTCGGTATATGGTAGTCGGCTTACCACGGTGTATCGGATCTGTCTACGGCTGCATCGGTTCGGTCCGACCTCTTAGGCTGGTCAGGTATATCACATCACGCGTGCATAATTTTTATCAGTTTATCGGGGGTAGTTTATCATCAGTTTGTGCTGCATCGGTTGGGTCCGACCTACTAAACTGCTAGCGATAAATTATTCCTGTTAGGCTGATATCCTTTGTGCAAGCGTCTTATCGGAATGTATAGCCGGTAAGTTATTTTCATCACAGTTGCATTAGGTCTATCGGCTCGTTGAGGTTCCTTTACTATTATCGATCTGTGCTGCATCAGTTAGGTTTGAACTACTAGATCGATAATAATAGATTTATCCTTGTCGGGCTGATCGGTGTATATGCGACGTTCTATCGGAGTGCTTAGCCGATAGGTTATCTTTTTATAAAGCCGACTGTATTATCCTTACTGTTTTGGTCATCTATATTATCATCGGTTTTCTAGCCGATGCATATGTGTTTCCTCGGCAGTCGGCTGGCTTACTATCCTGCCTATCTATTTTATCATCGGCTTCTAGCCGATGCACACATTGTACTAACAGCTTATCTATTTGTTTATAGCGCTATCGGTTTCCTAGCCGATACACAGGTGCCATCGGCCATCGGCTACGAGGAGCCTACATCAGCCCGTATCGGCCGATAGCCGATGTGCAGTTGCTGCTGACCCGGGCACGAGGACCAACAAGGACCCGGACGCGAGCACGAGACCCGGGCGCGAGTACAGGTAGAGGCCCGGGCACGAGCATAGCAGCGATCGGCTGGAAGGGATCCGTATCGGCTTGCTGGCCGATTGGATCAGTGATCTAATTTCTTCATCTCCTTGTCAATTGTTGGGTCAAATTGACTGGCACGCCCGCGAACCTCAAATATTTTAGGACCTGCACTGGAGCTAAGCAGATCTCCCAGGCCTTCGCGTGTCACCAGACGCCGAACCAGATCGTCAGCGAGCTTTTCGGCACACCCGGCGGTTTTCGGCGTCAACATGTTGGGATACGGTAGCTCGCTAGTAGGGAACAGATGCTTAGGCACAACACCCAGCCACCGCATGGGCGCGACCCGATTATGCCCCTGGGGGGAGATCGCCACGATCGCGACATAAAGAAAGGATAAGGGCACGAGCCCGGGAACGATAATAAAAGTATTACTATGGAAAGCGAATACGCATGGGCCCGGCCTCGGTCGGCGCTGAGGTTTAGAGGCACTTACAGGATGTGTTTTCAGATAATATTTGTGAAGATGCTCCCAGGCTTACCGAGCCTGGTTGGGAAGTTCCGATCACAGGGAGGGGCCTTCCCACGGGGGGAAGATTTCATTCCGACCCGTACGAAGATACGGCGGAGATTCGAACCCCAAACCTGAAGTGATCGGGCCCGAACCTGACGCCAAAGATAGCGCTTGAGGCCTTGCTGGTAACGAGCGATGCGGAGCGGAGCGCGCCACCTTCGTTCCTCGAGGAAGCCGAGGTTGTCGAGCTGCATATTTGTCGTGGTTGATGTTTGTTGATGTAGCGCTGTACCCGAGAGCCGAAGGAGAGGTTTGGCAACAGAACGGGTTCGGCACGGTACACCAGGAAGAAACTTGGTCTCCCCAGGCGCCCAGCTTGGTGTAGTATGAATCGTCCCCAGGACCGCCGGGGAAAGGTCTACTCTACACATAGGGAACTGTGAGAGCATCCGGTTCGTTCCCTTGTCCATCCCATGCTACGAACCCAACACATGGGAAACGACGAAAGGAACGAGACCGGGAAGGATATTAAAAACATTGCGTATGTAAAGTGTATATACATGGGCCCCGGCCAGCGCTGAGTTTTTGGGGAAGTCCGGCACTGGCCCGGGTTCACGGTAACTTACAGGATGTTTATACAGGTAGACTTGTGAAAATACTTGATGCGCCTAGGGATGGAGCTCGGACTCGCTTCCCTCACGAGCCTTGAGGCTGGGGAAAGGCATGTGCTTGGACCCGGGGGCCCCGATTATCATGCGGAGGATGTGTCCGGGACCCGGGGGCCCCGGACTGGAATACGTTTTTGATATAAGCCGGGTTCCGGGGGCCCGGGCTTGAAACATGGAATGTGAGACGGCCTTCCGGATGCATTCTCGCCGGGGTGGTGCTGTCCGGGCTCCGCGCCCTACTTCGGGTGTCGCGTTCCTAGGCTTGCACTCGCCTTGGCGAGGCCGCCCTGGTTCGGCTCCTCGGTGTCGGGCCCGGGGCACAGATTCAGGAATCCGTGCCTCGGCTCAAATATGTGCCCGGGACCCAGGGGGCCCCGGACTGGAATAAGATTCGATATGTATTGTCAACATGTGCCCGGGCACGAGGCTGGGGCAAGGACATGGACCATATCGGGACGACTTCCCCGGACCTGCCCTTGCCGAGGCGACGCGGTCCGGGTACTAGCGCCCTATGAGGGTCACTCTGGGTGCCACGTTTCTAGGCGCGCACTCGCCTTGGCGATGCCGCCCCGGGTTGGGCTCCTCAGAGTCGGGCCCGGGAGGTAAGTCCCGGGCCGTATGTTTGCTGGGCGAGGGGCGCTCTGCGACGTGCGCCACGCTCACTACCTGCGGAATATTATCGGTACGTGCCCAACCATCAACTCGCGTGTCATGACCTGAGGCCACGGCGCGAGGAGCAGGCACGAGCCCCGCTGCCGAGGGCAGCGAGGACGCTCTCTGGTTCTGGTCTATCAGGGGCCATGCTCGGGCTCAGCTTCCCTTGCGAGGGTGCGAGCTCTTGACACCGGGAGAAGACCCTCAACCGGGAGCGGCCTGCCCGGACTCGCGCTCGACAGGGCGGCGTGGTCCAGACTGTCACGCCGGGACCCGGAGTCAAAAGAAAGGGGAAGACTTCCTCTAATAAAGGAGGAGAGGAGAGATTTTCATTAAACCAAAAGGGGCTCCGTGCGGGGCTAAATGTGAGCCCGGGAGCCAGGGGCTCCGACTGTGGCTATTTGCGCGCGCCCGGGAGCTAAGCTCCGACCGGGGCTAAGGACGCGCCCGGGAGCCAAGCTCCGACCGGGGCTATTTACGCACCCGGGAGCTGAGCTCCGACCGGGGCAATTTATGAGCCCGGGAGCCAGGGGCTCGACCGCACGGGCTCAGGTCCCTTGAGAGGGAGCGAGCTCGGGCCCGCTATTGCTCCTGCCGGGACTTCTTGACGCGCTCGGCCAACTTGTGGACGACGCAACACTCCACGAGGTCGTGCGAATCCGTCTCGTGGACGGCGCACCACCTCCGGGCTTCGACCGGCTCGAGGCGCTCGGCCAAACGCTGGACGGCACGACACTCCGTGATGTTGTGCCGGTCCGTGTCATGGAAGGCGCACCACCCACGGGCTGCGGCCGGCTTGAGACGCTCGGCCATGCCCTGGACGGCGCGGCACTCCGTGATGTCGTGCCGGTCCGTGTCGTGGAAGGCGCACCATTCCCGAACTAAGGCCGGCTCGGCACTCTCGGGTGAGCGCTGGACGGCGCGGCACTCCGTGATGTCGTGCCAGTCCGTCTGGTGGAGGGGGCACCACCTCCAGGCCGTTGCCGGCGGTGGCGGCGCGGGTGCGGCCTTTTGCCGCTTGCTGCGACCATCGCCTCCGCGGGCATCATAGCTCCGGGGGCTGCCCGTAGCCGCCAAGGCGTAGCTCTCGGCTGCCGCCTTGGCCTTCTGGCCCTTCCTCCTGTTCCGTCATAGCGCGGAACGTGAGAGCTTGCTGTCCTCTCCAGGGCCCCTGTCGGGGGCCACGTTGCCCGGCGGGGTGTAGCTGCCGGACCCCTCGCCGTAGCCTCGACGATGATGGTGGCCTCCTAGCATGGAGTGCGTCGATGTTGGAGGCGCCGGCGTAACACCTGAAAAGGAAACTCCCCCTACCTGGCGCGCCAGCTGTCGGAGGATGAAATCTCGACGGCGGGAAGTCGGGAGACCCCCCTTTTGAGATTCGGCCAGGGAAGTAGTTCTCAGGCGAAGCCGGCGTCAGGGTGTAGAAGAAAGATACGCGAAGAAGACGTAGAAGATACAGAGGAGTCCAGACCGTCCGGACCGTGAACGAAGGCAGAAGGGTCCGGACCGTCCGAACCGTGTCCGGACCGTCCGAACCGAGGAGAAGCAGAAGGGTCCGGACCGTCCGATGCGGGTCCGGACCGTCCGAAGCGTAGTACTCGCGCAGGGTGCTAGGGAAGACGATGAACAGAGGCGCACAGAGGAGACGGGAGGATTTATACAGGTTCGGGCCGCCGGAGCGTAATACCCTACTCCTGTGCGTGTTTTGCTATGAGGTGGATGAATGTGGTATTATGGTTACAAGGCGTATCTAGCTTACGGCCGGAGCCGGAGAAGAAGAGCAGTAGGTTGAGAATGAGCTTGGGTGCTGAGAGCTGGGAGCTAGAGGTCCTCTGTTTTTCTCTCCCTTTCGCCGGTGGCTTGGTCCTCCTTTTATAGAGCAAGGGGTTTCCACAGTGCCAGCACGCCAAGAGAGAGAGAGAGAGAGAGTTTCTGGAGAGTTCTCTGGTCCTCCCCTCCGCCTGCGACGCCCACGCCAGAGTTGGAAGACGTCCAGTCGCTCACGTCCGCCTGCAAAGCCTGCACCGGAGTCGGTGGAGCGTCTGGTCGCTCTCGTCCCCGCCTGCTGAGCCCATGCCGGAGTAGGTATGCAGCCGGCGGTAGAGTCGTGAGGATGTGATGGGATGTGATGGAGCACGCTGCCGAAGTCAAGGGTCTCTGACTGCTTGGACTTCGGCGCACGCCCTCGCCACAGAAGTCAACAGGCCTCTGACAGCAGACAGGTGTCCACGGGGGGCCGTCCTGAGACACTTACGCGTGGCGGAGCGGACGACAGGGGCAACGTGCCCCGTCGCCTCATCATTAATGCTGATATTTGGAGAGCTGGTCCATCGATCCTGCCGGAGACCGACATGTGGGCCCCGGGCAGGGAGTGAGACGATGGCGCCCGGAGGCAAGGTACGAGCCCGAGGCCAACGATGCCTCGGGGCCAAAACCGGTGGGGACGGCGCCCCGGGGATGAGCCCGGGGCCGATAGGGTCAGCGCCTCGGGGACGTGCCTGGGGCCAGAGGCGAGGGCGCCCCGGGGTCGTGCCCGGGGCCGATAGGCGCGGCGCCCCGGGGACGTGCCCGGGGCCGATAGGGTCAGCGCCCCGGGGACGTGCCCGGGGCCAGAGGCGAGGGCACCCCGGGGTCGTGCCCGGGGCCGATAGGTGCGGCGCCCCGGGGACGTGCCCGGGGCCAATAGGGTCAGCGCCTCGGGACCGAAGGCGAGATGGCCCCTCGGGGAACTGACTTGGCCGATGACCCACGCGTCCCCAGGGTATGTGGGACCCCCTAACCCATTTCGCCGACAATTGCATTTGTACTTTCATGGTTTATATTTTCTCTTTTAAAATTCCTAATGAAATTATTGTCAAAGGGGGAGAAATATACAAAATACATGCTTAAATAAAGGGGGAGCTTTTTGAGAAAAAGAGAGTCAATTTGCATTTTGGAGGTGTTGCCAATGTGTTCATTAAGGAGGAGATTGTAGAATCATTGTCACGATTAATATTTTGTGATGAACAATTGGCTTTGCAAATGATTTATTTAATAAGAGATTGGTTTAAAAATAACTGTGAATATTGGTGTAAGTGTGTGTGACTAACGTGAGTCAAGTTGGGAAGAACTTGTGCTTGGATATGGTTTCTTTGTTTTTGCATGTGTAGGTGAGTCTTGAGGCCTCGAGAGTATTGCCTGTGATGGATCGGGAGTCAACTTAGGAGAAGTTGATGTTTGGATGATCAGGAGATCACGCGGGATACTAAAGGCTAGAGATCAATACACATGGAAGTGAAGATTCCATATGGCATACAAGAGGAATTGTGTACGTATAGAAAGAGGAAGTCGAGTCCTACTCGGATTAGGAGTGGAGTCCTAGTAAGACTAGGAGTTGAGTCCTACTCGGATTAGGAGTGGAGTCCTAGTAGGCTATGGAAACAAGAATTTAATTTGGTAAATTGTAAATAGATTTGGTAATTGAGGGTTTGAGTCCATGTTGGCTATGGAAAGGAGAATTTGATTTGGTAAATTATAAATAGATTTGGTAATTGAGGGTTTGAGTCCTAATGGGACTAGAAGTTCTACTCCTACTTTGTGTAGGAGATTTTAGGTATAAATAGAGGAGGGGTTGAGGCCCTAGAGGCATAACTTTTGGAAGAGAGAAAAGCTAGGGTTTAGTTTTGAGAGAGGGGAGTGCTTTGTATGCACTTTGTAAAGATATCTTGATGCAATAAAGTTAATCTACTTTGAAAAGCATCTTCAGTGTGTATCCTTCTGAATTCCAACGGTTCATCTGACAAGAGCGCGGCAGCCAGACGGCGGTTCTACCGGCGGACATACGGCGGTCAGACCGGCGCAACAGAGATGGTCTGACCGGTGCACTCCATCCAGGTTTGAGGGTTTCTTTTATTCCACAAAAGATTTTGGTTTTTGGTATTCCTACCATTCACCCCCCCTCTGGTAGGCTTGGTTCTTGTATTCAATCCTACATCTTTATCCTTCTGTGATTAATATCTGTGGATGTCTGTCTGGGATTGTTCTATGCATGATATATGTCTTTGGAACACCTGCAGGATTGTGATGAGTTTGATGATGACTCTCAGAACCAGCCAGCCACCAAAACAAAGAAGAGGCCAGCCAACCCTTCTACTGCCCAACCTAGCTCCAAGAGGGCCGAGAAGAAACCAATTGAAGATCCAGGCAAAATGAAGACAAGCACGCCAAGTGCAGCGCCGGGGAGCTTGAGGATCAAGGACCCCACCAGTTTAGCTCCCAGGCCACCAAGCCCAAAACCGGCATCTTCAAGCCCGAGGCCAGCAACATCAAGCCCAATGCCAACACCGCCGAGTACCTCGACACCCCAGTCAGCTGTGCCAGGAACAGAGCCGACCGTAGCTAAATCGCCACGGCTGACTACCATGCCAACTAGCCCGACAACCGGCAGCTCTTCACCACCGATATCTTCTGTAGCCCCCTCGTGGAAGTTCAAGACCTCCAAGAGGTAAGCAATCTTCAATCTTCTAAGAGTCTTGAACGATGTGATAATGTCTTGATATCTGGCATTTTGTGCAGGAAACGAGTTGACATAGATCCCAAGGGGACTATGCCAGAGCTCCCATCACTAAGCCAATCCCAGCCGAGCCAGTTCCAGCAATTGCACCTGCCGAGCCAGAGATTGCTCCAGCTGCTGAAGCTGAAGCAGTCTTGATAGCAGGATTGCTAGCACCAACCAACCCGAAAGCAAGTGCTGTAGTTGTTGCTCCAGCCCCTGAGCCGATCCCTGAAGCCCCTGTGGCCGCCAAGTTCAGAGCCAGGACCCCATTGCCATCAATTTCATCATCTTCTGATGAAGTAGACCTCCCAAGGCTTGAAGCCCCTCCTCGCAACTTCCCAAGAACGTTTCATTGGGTCTCCCCCGAGGGAGTTGCGGAGAGCTACGAGCACGATGAGCAAGCAGCATCGCGGGAGCGTGAAGTTCTTCTACGTGCTGCAATTGCGGCGTCCTGGGGAGTTCAGGTATGTTGTGAATCTTGCCATGTTAAATTCTTGACAGTTTCCTTTGATCTAGTACTCTGCCATCTAACTCTATTTTTCTCTGTTTTGTTCTGAGCAGAAGATCGTCGACTGCTCTAAGAAGATAAATAAGATCCTAACTGAGCTCTCCCCCCATCTCCAACGACTAGGCCAGCTCCAGGTGACCAAGGACGACCTGGAGTGGACCAGCCAGGAGAGGGAAACATGGCTAAGGGGATCAGTGGATAAGCTCAGGGATGAAAACTGGGCATTAGTCAACAAGATCAGAAGTAAGTCTTCTGTGTTATTCTCCTGAGTAGATCCCAAGTAGATTTCTCTAATTTGGTTGATTCCAACTGCCTTGTTGAGTTTTGACTGCAATCTTGAGTTCTTGACTATTATGATTTACAGCCCTCGAAGCCGAGTTAAAGGCCCAAGCAGAGGAGAAGAAACAACAAGATAACAAGTTGAAGGAAATAGAGAAGGCCAAAGCCGAAGTGGAGAAGGCCAAAGCCAAGGTGGAGGCCGACTATGCTAGTAAGTCTCCTGCCTGACAATGATCTTAATCCGTCTTCTTGTTGCTTCGACTGCATGTCTTGGCTAATAAGTATACTTATTGATGCATCGGAATAGCTTCAAAAGCCAATGCCCAGATCTAGTTTAACGCCTTTGCAAAGGAGATCAAGATTGTTAAGGAGTCATGGGAAATCCTCATCGGATCCGTGAAAGGGCTTCTGGATATTATGGAACCACATCATGCTGGGACCAGCTCCAATACTGTCTCCCAGGTGTAGGCATGCCTAAGCGAACCCCAGAGTATCTTGAAGAAGTACTCGGATGAGCGTGTAGCTGTCGGCGTCGCCCAAACTCTTGCCATGACCAAGTCAATATACCCTAGGATTGATATTAAGGCCATTGGTGAGGGCTTTGCCGAGGAGACGACTCCCGAAGAAACACTAGAGCTGATTAGCCAGGCGAGGCCTACTGTAGAGGCAATAGCTAAGGACCTGGGTATGTAAGAGCAAAACAATTATGTAGTCGGTGTATATAACTTTTGTGAAAACTTGCATATATCTGTACAATGTTGCCAAGTACTTGCTTTTTTCTTAGTCGTCATTAGCACTTCATCATTGTAGAACTTCATGACTTAGATAAAACAAGCTCGAATTTTATTAACAAGGCACATAATACATATAGCCCCTAATTCACTACTCAGTTGAATTAAGCGATGTAGTGAGTCAGAGAAAAAGTCTATATACATATGTATAGAGGAAAAACAAGACTCAGGTATAGAAAGGACGTAGCTGTTCTATATTCCATGAGTTGCTGACTAGGACACCGTCTTGATATTCTAATTTCTCCTAATTTCCAGATCCCACAAAATAAATCCGAGTTCTTGAATCCCAAAAACAATATCCAAACGTTCGAAATATTCCGATATTCCAAAATAATTCTTGGATCCCGAAATATCCCAAAATTCTAATTTCCGCAATTCAGGATTTTTTCTGAAAAATCCCTGGTCTTTTCCTTTTTTTTCTCCTTTTTTTCTTTCTTTTCCTCTTTTCTTCTTTCTTTTTTTCCTTTCCTTTCTTTCCTGTTCTTCTTCCTTCCCTGTTCGTCCTCCTCCCTCTCTGCGTCGGCAGCAGAGCCCGCGTCCCGGCCGACTGGCCTCGCCCCGAGCCGGCCCATTCCAGCCCTGCGCATCCCGGCCTGCTCCGCCCTCGGCACCTTGGCCCGTGCCGCCGACTCAGCCCGCGGCCGAGTCCTATGCCGTGCCGACACCCCGCGACCGCCGCCAAGCATCTCGGCCTCTCGCGCACCGCGTCACGCCATCCTAGGCCCTAGCGCGCCCCTATATATATACCAGCCGCCGCCCCTGCTTGTGGGTGCCATGGGCCCCGGGTACCTCATGACAAGCATATGGGCCACTCGGATAGAGGATGGGCCTAGCCTTGTAATTAGAGATATAGCTAGATTCGGCAGACTTCGCCTTGTATAGAAAGGAATATACAGTCCTAGTCGGGTACGTTATATCTCTAAGGGGAGATCTCCTAGTCGTAATCCGATGGGGACTCCTACCTTGTAACCTTGTCCCCCAGTATATAAGGGGAGGCAGGGCGCCCCCTGAGGGCACGAGCTGATAGAAGAGCTCATAGAAGCACACGGCCATACAGTTCATCAGAACTACCACCGTATATCCTCAAAGGAATACATACAAACTGGACGTAGGGTATTACCTCACATCGAGGGCCTGAACCAGTATAAAATCTCTGCGTGTCCTTTGAATCCACCGAGTTTACATCCGCCGACTAGCCCCATATATTTATGCCGGTGTAAAACATCGACAGTTGGCGCGCCAGGTAGGGCCCGGCGCGATCTGCATCTACAAGCTCGATGGATCCAGCAACCAAAGTCGACGGCGGCGAACTCTCCCCTGGAGATACAATCGCATTTAGAAGCCTCGACGCCATCGCCGACCAGATCGGCAATCTCACCTTGGCCGACACGGACCCCATCCAACCGGCCGAGGAACCAGCCGACTCCGCGCCAGTCGGCCCACACGACGCTGCGGCAATCTTCGACGACATGCTGCGGCGATCTCCTATACACCCGAGCCCAGGGACAACTGTTCCTTTCAGTGTTCGACTCGGACTAGGTTTCGAGCCGGCCGAGATCGGGCCGAGAAGGGAAGAGATCGTCAATTTCCCGTTCGGACTCGGCGACGCCGCGGATATCTACAACCTACGTCCGACGCGGCAAACCCGATCCCCTGGAGTTCGACTCGGATACGGCTCCGAGCCGCTCGAGATCGGATCTAGGGAGGTCGGAGTTACACTCATCCCCATCAACCATCCCGACTTCGACTCGAAGTCGGACTCCGACTTTCAGTCGGACTACGACTCTAAGTCGGACAGCAGCTCGGCAAGCTTCTCCCCGCCACGAGAAATCTTCATGGCATCCAAAGGCTCTACTCCTACTCAGGAATCACGTCGACTACACGAACAGCAAGAGGAGGAGGCCTGCCGTCTGCGAGAACAACAGGAGGAAGAAACAAGACGCCTGCACGCCCACAACGACGGCCCACACAGGGCTGGGCGAACCGCTCAGCAACAAACCCTCCAAACAAAAGTCGGCGACCACAACGTCTTCGTCACGCCACAGCAGAACATCGTGGCAGCCGTAACCCTACTGGACACGGTCCAGGTTGGGCCTGATCACCAGGCCACCCCGACGATCGCAAGGATAAAAGCCATGCTTACCGCTGCCGCATGTCAGCAGCACCAACAGTCGGGCAACACACTCGTACTGACCAGTCAATCAACTTCCCCAGCGGCAGTCTCATCCACCTCAAAGCGACGTCGAGCGGCCGGCTCTAGTCGGCAGCACGCGGAGTCAAGCCAGACGTCACTCGGCAACCACAACAACCGGCAACGTCGAAGCGACCGTCGGGACAACCAGGACCTCCGAGACCGACTGCGGCGCGACCTTCAGCAAGAATTAATGCTCGGCACCGCAAACGAGAAGAAGACGACCAACGCCAGCTGGAAGACGAGAACGAGCATTTCGGCCTCCACTACGGGCGGTTTCGCCGCCGTAGTCGGGGTTGGAGTCCTCATGAAGACGAAGGCATACCGGCCTTCACCCAGGAGCTACAACAGGTCGACTGGCCGTCGGGTTTCAAGCCTACAAGCATCGAAAAATACGACGGCAAGACCGATCCCCGAGTTCCTGGCTCACAGCATACACTCTGGCAATCCAAGCTGCTGGAGGTGACCACAAAGTCATGGCTAACTACCTCCTAGTTGCTCTAGCCGACTCAGCGAGGACATGGCTAACAGGACTTCCCAAGCAATCAATCGGCTCTTGGGGAGAACTCCGGGAACGTTTCATCACCAATTTCCAGGGAACATACGAGAGGCCATCTTCTGAGTACGACCTATATCAGTTGCGTCAAAGGAAGAACGAGTCTCTTCGTGACTTCATCAAGAGGTTTTCTGAGAAGAGGAACTCAATCCCGAACATCAAGGATGAGGTCGTCATCGCCGCCTTTCAAAAGGAGTCAAAGACACCTCGTTCATCGACAAATTCACGCGGAAGCCTCCAACTCTGTCAAGGCCCTATTCGACATGGCAAACAAGTACGCTGATCGGCCCACGCTGTTGCCGAGGCCCTCGATGACACAAGTCACCCTGACAGAAGAAGCGGGACGACACGACGACGCGCGTCCCAACTAAAGCTGGGAATCGCAAACGCAAGTCAGACGGCTCCATTGTGGCAGTCGGTCACGACGCCTTCGACCTTCAACAACTGAGGATTATCAGAACAACAAGTGACATGCTCGGGGGCTCACAAGCTCAAACACGAGGATGGCATCCCCACTCCCAAATACCGAACAGCTAAGTCGCTTTCTGATAAACATCTCCTCACTCGGCCTTGCTAGTGCCACAGCCGCTTACACCTAATAGGTGTATAAGCTGCGCATTACTTTTTCCGTTTTTGCTCTTAAATGATTACAAAAGTACTCGAGTAGCATAAATCTCGATCCGTGAAACTCTGCTCCATGTAAGACGAACTCAAGTCACCCAAAACGCGTGCCTGGGAAAGAGCCATGAGCCAACTCCCGACGCTAGGGGCTATGACTAGTCGCGCAGAGTGCTTAAACGTAAGGGGTTCAACTACTCGAGGAAATTAATATCAAAAAGAGGAAGAACACGTATTTACATACATTGTAAAATACATTTTATTCGGGTGATTATTTCATCATTAGATGCTACTCATCCGATATTTTTTATATTGCAGGCCCAGCTCCGGATATGCGTGACAGGAACTCAGGGCTTCGAAGCCTATCTCCTACGCTCGGGGGCTGGACAAGTCTGCCGAAATACACTCGGATGCTCCATGAGGGCTACTTACCGAGTACTTGCGCCAGTCGGACGTCATCTTCCCCGACTACGCTCCATGGGAGCTAACAATCGGCCCCCGGCGCCAGTCGGGGCTGTGTACCACTCGGCTAAGTAGGGTACGCCCCATGAGGGTTCGCTAGCCGAATCCTACGCTAATGCTAGGTTCGGGTACCTTATTTGGCCGCAACTCTGTCAGGTTGGGTACGCCCATGAGGGTCGCCAGCCGAATCCTATGCTAATGCAAGATTCGGGTGCCTAGCTTGGCTATAACTCTGTTGGATAGGGTACGCCCCATGAGGGTCACCAGCCGAACCCTCTGCTAATGCAAGGTTCGGGTACCTTGTTCGGCTTTTCCCAAGTCAGAGAAGACTTACATCGTCAAAGCGCATCCGGAGTTCTCATGCACTGCGTCACACCTGAGGAGGGCAAGCAGATCCTGCAACATACCTACTCGGGTACATGTGGCAACCAGTTTGCATCCAGAACGTAAGTCGGAAAGGCTTGCGAATAAGGATTCTCTGGCTGATTTGCGGTTACCAACACCAAAAAAACTCATCCTGACATGCGATGGATGATACTTCCCTAGAGCTATGCTGGATAGGTCGGCTCAGCCGGCTTATTTGGTAGCAGCCACCAAGATATGAGTTTCTACGGTAGCATGCTCCATGTGGGCCGCCCGCAGGCTGAGTTGAAATTATAGCGCTGGTGCTACCAAAGGAGCCGATGAGGTAAACAGATATGCTTCATGAGAGCCTTATGCTAAACATATATGTTGGGTATCTGTCTTATCCACCAGGTCTCGAGATACATCCTTACAGGGATCACAAGCTGGTCTTCATTAAAATTGGAGATGCAGGTATCTCTCTCGAGTACACCTAACCACGTAATGGATTTATTTTTCATACAGTGGTACTCGGCCTACATGCGTGGCCACCAGTTGCCATGAGCAGCATTATTCCGCTGACATGACGCGGATGAGTCTAACTTTCGAGTAGTACACTACTCGGGAGAGACTATAAAATTCTCATTCCCGCTGACATGACGCGGATGAGTCTAACTTTCGAGTAGTACACTACTCGGGAGAGACTATAAAATTCTCATTCCCGCTGACATGACGCGGATGAGTCTAACCTTCGAGTAGTGCACTACTCGGGAAAGACTATAAACATTCTTCCAGCTGACGAGCTGAAGAGTCTAACTTCCGAATGGGACGCCACTCGGGAAAGACTATAAACACCTTTTCCAGCTGACATGAAGCTGACGAGTCGAATTTTCGAGTAGTATATTACTCGGGAAAGACTATAAACACCCCCTTTCCAGCTGACATGACGCTGAAGAGTCCCATATACGAGTAGCATCCTACTCGGCAAGACTATAAACACACATTCCGACTGACACGAAGTCGAAGAGTCCTACATACGAGTAGTTCCCTACTCGGCAAGACTATAAATCATATTCCGGTTGACATGATACCGAAGAGTCTCATATACCAGTAGTAATCTACTCGGGAAAGACTTCAAGGTTAAAGATCTTTGACTTCATGTTTAATTGTTTTCACAATTAAGCACAAAGTCGGGGGCTACACCTAATAGGTGCGCCTATTCGGCGCACACTATTCCAACATCTACATGGAGCCCTTCATAGCCTCGCTGCCAGCTGACATGAAGCAGGACTCGGGAGAAGCAGCACTCAGACAAAGAGTACTCGGGAGCAATGCACTCGGGAAGACTTCACCGTGGAGGATGAGCACTCGGCATCAGCTGTGACTCAACTATGAAGGTCTCGGGGGCTACTGTGGGTGCCATGGGCCCCGGGTACCTCATGACAAGCATATGGGCCACTCGGATAGAGGATGGGCCTAGCCTTGTAATTAGAGATATAGCTAGATTCGGCAGACTTCGCCTTGTATAGAAAGGAATATACAGTCCTAGTCGGGTACGTTATATCTCTAAGGGGAGATCTCCTAGTCGTAATCCGATGGGGACTCCTACCTTGTAACCTTGTCCCCCAGTATATAAGGGGAGGCAGGGCGCCCCCTGAGGGCACGAGCTGATAGAAGAGCTCATAGAAGCACACGGCCATACAGTTCATCAGAACTACCACCGTATATCCTCAAAGGAATACATACAAACTGGACGTAGGGTATTACCTCACATCGAGGGCCTGAACCAGTATAAAATCTCTGCGTGTTCCTTTGCAATCCACCGAGTTTACATCCGCCGACTAGCCCCATATATTTATTGCCGGTGTAAAACATCGACACTGCTTGCCACCACGCCGCCCATCCGCGCCTCCAACGCCAGGCCACCGTCGCCTCTGCTGTAGCTGCCGCCCCGCCGCCTGGCGCCCTGCCGCGCCAACCGCCACCCTGCCTGTGCGCCGTCATCGCCCAGCTCCCTGCCGTCGCCCACTGCTACTCCACCCCTGCCGCCGCTGGTGAGCAGCATGTCCGAGCCGCCGCCACCCATTTCAGGCCATCCAATGCCGCTGCGCCTTGCCCCCTCGTCGCCGCCGTCGGTGTCGTCGTTGTCGGGCTCCGAATCTCTGCCGGCCGCCGGTGAGGATCCGGACCTCAGCCTCCACCGTCGCCCTCACCTTCTCCGCCTCCAGCGTCGCCTTTCCCGTGCCACTCCTTGTCGACGAGACGCCATCCCGAGGCCATCACGTCTTCAGAGGCCTTAGCTTCGCCTCCCTCTCCCTGGATCAGCACCGCCCTCCACCGCCGTTGATATCGCCTCCGTCGTCGAACCTTGCCGCCAATGCCATCTCCTCGCCAGGCCGCGGACCCCGCCTGAGACGCGCCGCGCCATGCCATAGCCCCAGGCAGGCTGGAAATCGGGGCCCCGTCCCCTCTATGGATGACCAGTGGACCCCACGGCATTGGACCCCGATGGATCTCTCTCCGGTGAATGACAACTGGGTCCCATGCACAAAACTCTGAGATGTCTCAGCCATTCATTGCCTCCAATCAAATCCGATCCCTTGGATCTTCATAATCCTGCCCAATAGATGTCAACCGTCCAATCCCCTAGATTCAATCCAAGCCCTTGATTTTTTGTACTCGATCAGTCCGCCACATCAGTCCTAATCGCCTTGTTGTCAATCCACCTCAGCCGCCACCTCCCTCCTTTTGCCCATGTGTCGCCAAGGGTGCAACCACCTCATCTGTTCATTAGCCACCTCATCCCTCTGTTGCATAGACCGAGTCCACATGAGCCAGTACCTGACAGTGGACCCTACGTGTCAGTCCCCTTTTAAAATATTTATTTAATTCGAAAATCTAGAGAATATTCTAGGAAATACTCTTTTCAATTTCTCTTCGGAATTATTCTGAGTTCAATCTTCCGAAGGTCATATCTTTTCTGTCCGAACTCTGATTCGACCCGTTCTTCTTTCTAAATTCATATAAAATTATGATCTACATGTTTATATACTTTTTATGTACTATTTATTTGGAGTTTCTTAGGGATTTTTCTCGTTTTGTGTGTAGTCGTGTATTTTCGTCGTTTCGGAGGATCGCAAAGTACGAGGAAGAGTTTGGAAGATTTACGGAAGATGTTTTTTATTGCAAGGCAAGTCACATGACAATCCCCTTGAGCATGTTGATCCCATTTATGAAAATTATTTTATTTTAAAGTTATTGCATGAAATATTTTGGAATGACATTATTACGGGTAATTATTTAATAACCAACATTCCTTGATATTTATGGCCATTTTGTTATTGTTATCTATACCTTAAGACCTTAGGTGATTAATGTTGACTAGCTGAATATTTAATTAATTTTCTAGCTAGATTATTTAGGATTTGCTTAGCCATGCCTAGAAACTATAGTATCATTTTATGTGGGATTACTATTCATTCACCAATGATTCTATAATTGTTAAAGGCTTTATTTTTACGACAATTGGTCGTGCTTGGTTAATTAATGTGCCAACTAAAACTTGACTGAATGGTGGGTTGTGAGCACCAGGAGTGTGTTGTTGCTAGCGGTGCTCATGACAGTTAAGGACTGGTTCGCGGACTACTTGTTGCGAAGCATTCAGCGTACTAACCACAAGCCAGATTAGGCAATGGCTAGATTTGTAGTGTAGCATGTCCCAGCAGGGGACACCATGGTGTGTTCAGTTGATAGGTGGTAGTGTCAATAAATCCACAATGGCAGTGCCAACAGCCTGGAGATTGGGCCACCTCTACTGGGGACTTGGCCGGTGGCCATTCTGTTGGGCATGTTATGCAAAGGGTCCTGTCACAATCTCTATTTGGGTACTTGCGAGTATCGCGACGCATGGCTGACATGATGTTGAGATTGTGTCTTGTGGGTAAAGTTGTACACCTTTGGCTAGAGCAAAACTATTCGAATAGCCGTGCTCGCAGGTTAATGAGTGGGCATAGAAATATTTTATGTGATTAGTCCCACACTACTCATTAATGGAAATAAATGATGGAATATTGATAGCTCCAGTTTGGAGGGATATGGTTTGAGCCTGAACTGCATTGGAGAGCTGTTCAATGGTTGGTAATATTGATTAATAATTAAACTACATGGTTTTCGATGTTTTTAAATGCAAATGTTTTAAATGTTGTTTATGCAATTAAGCCATACTATGCCTTTCCTTTGGATTCCTGATGCATTATTTTGCATTCCCTAGTGTGGCTTGTTGAGTACAGTGGTGGTACTCAGTCTTGCATTATTGTAATCATTAGAGTGAAGTTTTGCAAGGAGGAGAAGGTTTGTGTTTGGCTTATACCCTAGTTGAGCTGTCTGTGGTTTAGTGCTGTTTCTTCGCTAGGTTACCGTTCCGCTGCTGTTTTCTTCGGTGTAAGGACTAGGTGCCTCTGTTGTAAGTATTTATCGTTTATCGTTTTTGGTTATGTTTATCAAATTGTCGGTTTGTGTACCTCGGCTGATTCCTGGACGAGGATTTATTGCACAAATTAGCTTTGGAAATTCTAGTGAATTTCTGGGTGTGACAATATAGCAGTATGCTCCAAACGGCGTGATGAACGAAGTCTTCAAGCAGTCCTCCTCCTTCAAGCTGATTTGGTGATATCCCAGGTAACAGTCGAGAAAGCTGAGAAGTTCACACCCCGCAGTTGAATCCACCACCTGATCTATTCTTGGTAAACCTAATGAATCTTTGGGGCACGCTTTGTTTAAGTGGGTATAGTCGACGCACATGCGCCATTTACCATTCTTCTTCCAGACCAAGACTGGGTTTGCTAGCCAATCTAGGTGGTAGACCTCTTTGATGAACCCAGCTGCAAGGAGCGTGTTTATCTCTTCCCAAATAGCATCTTTGCAATCCTGTGCGAAGCATCGTAGCCATTGTTTGACTGGCTTGATGTCCGACTTGACGTTGAGAGAATGCTCGATCACCTCCCTTGGTACACCAGGCATGTCGGAAGGTTTCCAAGAAAATATGTCCCTGTTCGCCTGGAGGAAGGTGACGAGCACATTTTCCTATTTGGGGTCAAGTCTGGTACGGATAAGAGCAGTTTTGGAGGGGTCAGAAGGGTCTAGGGGGATCTTCTTCATTTTAGAGTCCGCTGAAATTCCTGACTTGGTTGCTTTTTTGTCTAGAACCTAATCGTCCTCACTTGGTGTTGTAGCGACTAGTCGGATACTGTTGCGCCTGACTGCCGCTTCTTGAGATTGAGCCAGCTCACAGCTCTCCTTGTCGCAAGTGAAGGCTTGCTTAACGTCACTGTGAAGAGAAAGAACTCCGGCTGGTCCTGGCATCTTGAGCATCATGTAGGTATAGTGTGGCACTACCATGAATTTGGCTAGTGCTGGCCGTCCGAGTATTGTGTGATACGCAATCTCGAAGTTGGCAACCTCAAAGAAGATATTCTCGGTGCAGAAATTATTCCGTGTGCCAAAAGTGACTGGCAGAGTTATCTGTTCGAATGGAGTCGAAGACAGGCCGGGGATTACCCCATGGAAGGGCACTATACTTGGCCGTAGCTCGGAACGAGGAATTTTCATCTCGTCGAGCATCTTGGTGAACAGAATATTGAGAGCGCTTCCTCCATCGATGAGAACCTTCTTCAGTTTGATGCTCCTAATGACTGGGTCCAGGATGAGTGGATAGCATCCTGGATGAGTAACCCGATTAGGGTGATTTACGCGGTCAAACGTGATTGGTGTTTCTAACCAACGCAAGTATTGGGGGGCATCTGCTGCAGAGACCGAGTTGACTTCGCGTGCTGTGAGCTTCTGCTTCCTCTTGGACTCATGTAGACGGCCCTCCAAAGATGTGATTGAGCTTAGCCTGGGAATCTTGGTAGTCGCCCGCTGCGCCCAAATCTGGCTTGTCCTTGTCTTTATTGGCGCTAGATGTTGAAGCCTGCTCAGAAGCAAACTTGTTGAGCATGAAGCAGTTTCCTTGTCGTACAAGGTTATGTATGCCTAGTCCTATTGTATCTCTAATTACAAGGTTAGGCCCATCCTCTGTTCGAGTGGTCCATATGCTTCTCACGAGGTACCCGGGGCCTATGGCCTCCACAACGGTCAATTGATTCCTAGGGACAATTCCATGACCAGTTCGTGGCAAATTTCCAGGGTACCTACGAGAGGCTAGGAACCAAGTTTGACTTGTATTAAGTTCAACAAAATAAGAACGAGTCACTTCGGGACTTCATCAAGCGCTTTTCCGAGAAGAGGAACACCATCCCCAAGATCAAAGATGAGATGGTCATTGCCGCTTTCCATAAGGGAGTCAAAGACACACCGTTCATCACCAAGTTCACTCGGAAGCCACCAAATATAGTCAAAGCTCTCTTCAAGATGGACAACAAATACATTGCTTCGGCCGATGATGCTGCTGAGGCGCAGAAAGATAAGCCTCGATAAAGAGACCGATGTGGGACCATCACCAACAAGGGACTGCAAGCGGAAGTCTGAAGACCACATAGCTACAGTCGAGCATAGCTATCCTAGATTCCCCAGAACAAAAGATAATCAGAAGGACAACTGACATGCTCAGGGGCTCAAAAGTTCAAACACGAGGATGGCACTCTCCATTCTCAACTCATGGAATACCGAATAGCTAAGTTGCTTTCTGATAAATATTTTCTCCTTTATGTGATATTCTCATCCAATTGGGGCTAGAGGCAACTCACTTCTCTATGGTTTGACTCGGATGCAACTTAGTGCTAGTCAGGATCAGATATAGGGAGGATGAGATCGTCAATTCCTTACTCGGCCTCGCGAACGCCACAGCCGCTTACACCTAATAAGTGCACACGCTGTGCTTTCTGTTTTTACTCTTAATGGTTGTGAAAGTACTCAAGTAGCATAAATTATGATCCGTGAAGCTTTGTTCCATAAAAGACGAAGTCAAGTCACCCAAAACGCGTGTTTGGGAAAGAGCCATGAGATGACTCCCGACGCTCGGGGGCTTTGACTAGTCGGGTAGAGTGTTTAAACGTAAGGAGTTGATTACTCGGGGCAATTAAAACCAATAAAAGGTGGAATGCATATTTACATGCATTAAAAAATACTTCAATTCTATTCGGGTAATTGTTTTCTATATATCAGTGCTACTCATCCGATATGTTTATAATGCAGGGCCCAGATCCGGATACGCATAACAGGAACTCATGGTTACAAGCCTATCTCCTACGCTCAAGGACTGGACCAATCTGCCAACATACACTTGGAGTGCGAGGCTTCAAGAATCACTCAGAATACTCCATGAGGGCCACTAGCCAAATACTCATGCTAGTCGGGACTCGGATGTCACATTTACCTTAGTACACCCCACGTGAGCCAACAACCGACCTCCGGCACCAGTCAGGGCTTGGGTATCACTTGGCTGGGTAGGGTACACCCCATGGGGGTCGCCAGCCGAATTCTATGCTAATGCGAGATTCGGGTACCTTATTCGGTCAGAATTTTGCCAGGTTGGGTACAACCCATGTGGGTCGCTAGCCGAATCCTGCGCTAGCACAACATTCAGGTACCTATTTGGCCAAAACAAGGAAAGAAGCCACTACTGGCACTCTCAGTCAGGAAGGCAGAACCCGTACAATCGGAGGTTGCACCAAATCTGGAACCTATCGAGGTGCTCATTATTGTGCAAGACTGGAGGACCCCAATCATTCGATTCCTAATGGAAGACGAACTCCCTGAAGATCTAAACAAAAACTCGAGTGAGTCAAACGACGAAGCAAAAACTTTATCGTAATCGGAGAAGACCTATATCGTCGAAGCGCATCCGGAGTTCTCAGATGCTGCGTCACACCTGAGGAGGGCAAGAAGATTCCGCAGTCTATCCACTCGGGTATCTGTGGCAATTATGCTGCATCTAGAATGTTAGTAACAAAGGCATATAGACAAGGATTCTTCAGGCCGACTGCGGTTACCGATGTTGAAGCACTCATCTGATCATGCGCAGGATGTCAATTTTTCACCTGACAAACACATCTAGCAGCACAAGAGTTGCAAACTATCCCAATTTCATGGCCCTTTGCAATCTGGGGGCTTGACATGGTTGGGCCGTTCAAGAAAGCGCCAGGGGGTTTCACACATCTTTTTGACATGGTGGACAAGTTCACAAAGTAGATTGAGGCTATACCTGTTGCTACCATTAGTGCTGCCAGCGTGGAAGACTTCATACTAAGTATAATCTATAGATTTGGAGTCCCTGGTCGCATCATCACAAACAATGGCACTTAGTTCATGGGCGGCATATTCAAGAATTTCTGCAACGATTTTGGCATCAAAATCTGCTATGCTTCGGTGGCACACACCTAGAGTAATGGGTGGGTTGAGCAATCATCAAAATCTTCAAATTTTAAAGGACTCCGCTGGGTATGTCAGTTTGGGCCGGCCTATTCAGTAGTGGGCCGGAGATATGAGTTCTTAAATAGTATGCCTTATTGGGTCGCCCACTAGTCGCGTTAAAATCGTGATGAAGGTGCTATTACGTAAGAACCAATTAAATAATCTGATACGCTTCATGCTAAGTCGACTGTCAGGTGTATACATTTGGGTATCTTGATTATTTTAAGGTATTGAGGATATATCCTTATAAGGATCAATAGCTGGTCTTCATTAAATTTGGAGATGTAGGTATCTCTCAAGTACACCTATTGGGCTTGAGTCTATAGTGATAAAAGGCTTACATGCTTAGCCAAATTGCCATGAGCAAGATTCTGGTCAATGATTGACTGAAGAGTCCAATTTTTGGGAAACATACCACTCGGAAAAGACTTACAAGTTAAAGATCTCTGACTTTATGTTTAGTTGTTTCATAATTAAGACCAAAGTTAGGGGCTACACCTAATAGGTGCACCTATTCGGCGTACACTATTTATTTATTTCCATGAAGCTCTTTATAGCCTCGTTGCCAGCTAACAAGAAGCAGGACTCAAGAGGAGAAGCACTCAGACAATGAGTACTCAGGAGCAAAGCACTCGAGAATATCTTCACCATGGAGGACAAGCACTCGGCACAAGTTGTGACTTGACTATGAAGGTCTCAAGGGCTACTGTGGAGACCATGGGTCTCGGGTACCTCAAGAAAGACAAATACGACTACTCGGACAGAGGGTGGGCTGGCCTATACAATTAGAAATAGAGTAAGACTCAGCTTCATGTTATTTTGCACGACAAGAAAATGGATTTAATCCTAGCCGGATACTCTATGTACTAATAAGGAATACTCTGGGTTGTATCCGACTAGGTTTCCTACCTTGTAATCCTCGTCCCTCCGCATATATATGGAGGGGTAGGTAGCCCCCTGGGGCAAATTATTTCACATAAAGCGAAAGTAATACACCATAACTGGAGTAGGGTATTACCTCATATTGAGGGCCTGAACTAGTATAAATCTTCATGTTCTTTCGAATCCATCAAGTTTAGGTCCGACGCATAGCCTCATATAATTATTACCGATACAAAACATCAACACGTTCTCTTCGGCCTTTCTTCACAAGGGATAGGTTCCCCACAGATGGTGCCAATTGTTGTCGAAGAGGACAATAGTGGTCTCTATATGTAGACAAAGAAAGTAAATCTTTGTATTGAATATCAAAAACTCTACTATTATAGTGCCCAGAGGGCCTATTTATAGGCTCAAGGTTCCACTTACATGTCTAAGGGTTTCATTTACATGTGGTATTACACTCTAGCCCTTAGATAGGGACAGGTACGGGGATACACATGTCTTTCTCTGCACAACAACCTACATGGGCTGTACTGGGCCCTTAAGCAGGCCACCCCCAACGGGCCTCCAACCCTTTTGGGCTGGACTGGCGTCGGTGGGCCATCCGGTGGCTTACTAGGCCTCCCCAATGTATCGCGTGGATCTTTCGTGCCACAATTTGTTTCACCTTGCACCGTCTTCGGCCTTTCAATTCTTCACCCGGTGCGCTTGGCTTTGCCTGTCCGCTGGGTCTTCAGTCTTGGACTGGCAAAAGGGGCTGCCGTCTACCTCCAACAATGTAAATATAACCCATTTTAGAAATAACTTGAATATGTCTCAGATGTAACTATATGGACTGAAGCTTTTTTCTTTTATAGGGAGTATATTTAACCATGTTTGAAGTACTTTATATAACATCTGGAAAGTAATTGCAAGTCAGGCACAAATTTTGGTAATACCATGTTATGGATGTAACTATAACTCATTTTAGAAGTAACAAATATTTTTCTGATGTAACTACATGCACTGATTCTTTTTTTCCTTTTCCTAGGGAGTACTTTAAACCTTTTTAAAGTACTGTATACAAAATTTGGGAACTAATTGCAAGTTAGGTATATTTGGATGTAAACATAACCCATTTTAGAAGTAACTTATGCATGTCTCAGATGTAAATATATGTACTAATGTTTTGCCTTTCACTTTTTGATGCAGGACCGGGAAAAAAAATGATAACTTGGAGATCTCAATAAATGTACATGACCTTGGAAGTATAGGAGTCTCAAGATGCAGATTTGTGGAGGCCATGGACCCTAGGTATCTCATCACAAGCATATGGGCCATTCGAATAGAGGATGGGCCTAGCCATATAATTAGAGATATAGTAGCACCTGGCAGACTATGCCTTGTACGATAAGGAATATACGGTCCTAATCGGGTAAATTGTATCTTTAAGGGGAGATCCCTTGGCCGTATCCGGCTGGGACTCCTACCTTGTACCCCTGTCCCCCAGTATAAGGGGAGGCAGGGCGCCCCCTGAGGGCAGAGAAGATCATAGATCGACACAAGTCCTCAAAGAAATACATCACAACTGAACGTAGGGTATTACCTCACATCGAGGGCCTGAACCAGTATAAAATCTCCCTATGTTCCTTTGCAATCTACCGAGTTTCCATCCGCCGGGTAGCCCTATAATCAGATTGCCGGTGTAAAACATCGACAGTTGGCGCACCAGGTAGGGGCTCCGACGAGTTTTACATCTACAAGCTCGATGGATCCAGCAACCAGAGTCGATGGCAACAAATTCTCCCCTGGAGACACAATGACGTTCGGAAGCCTCGACTTCGTCGCCGACATGTTCGGCAATCTCACCTTGGCCGATGCGGATCCAATCCAGCCGACCGAGGAACTAGCCAACTCCGCGCCAGTCGGCTCACAAGACGCTGCAGCCACCCTCGTCGATTTGCCACAGCGATCTACCATCTTGCCGAGTCTCGAGACAACTCTCTCCTTCTGCGTCCGACTCGCGGTTGGCCTCGAGCCGGCCTGGGTCGGGCTAGGAGGGAGAGAGATCGTCAATCTCCCTTGCAGACCGAGCGACACCGCGGATCTACATACCACGCGACTGACCCGATCCTCTAGGCTTCAGTTTGGACGTGGCTCTGAGCCACTCCAGATTGGATCTAGGGAGGTCGGAATTGTTCTTGCTCCGATCATCTACTCGGATTCCGACTCCAAGTTGGACAGTGGTTCGAACACCAGTTCAGACACCAGTCTGGCGAGTTTCCTTTTGCCCCGCGAGGTCTTCATGGCTTCAACCCCTCCACCAGAGGTACGCCGACTACAAGAAGAGCAACAAGAGGAGGCACACCGACTACGGCAACAGGAGGAGGCCGACCGCGAGGCTTGCAACGTTGAGCTACGCAAGGCTAGGCAAACCGCTCAGCAACAGATCCTCCAAACCAAAGTTGGTGACCATGACGTCTTCGTCACACCACAACAGAACGTCGTGGCCGCTGTGACCCTACTGGACACGCTCTAGCTTGGGCCTGACCACCAAGCCACCCCGACTATCGCCAAGATCAAGGCAATGATTACAACTGCTGCTTGTCAGCAGCACCAGCAGTCGGGCAAGACACTTGTACAGATCAACCGGTCGGGTTCTTCGGCAGCAGGCTCATCTACATCATCACGACGCTAGGCGGCTGGCTCAAGTCAGCCACACGAGGAGTCATGGCAAACATCACTCGGCAACACCAACAACAACAATCGGTAGCGTCATCAGAACGATCGTCGGTTCAACTAGGACCTCTGAGTTCGTCTACAACGTGACCTCCGACAAGACATCAATGCCCGGCGCAGTCAACGTGAAGAGGACGAACGCCGCCGACTGGAGGACGAGCATGAGCGTTTCGGTCTTCACCACGAGCGGTTTAACCGCCGCGATCGGAGCCGGAGCCCTCACGAAGATGAAGGTGTTCCAGCTTTCACCCATGAGCTACAGGACGTTGACTGGCTGTCGGGCTTCAAGCCTACGGAGATCGAGAAATACGACGGCAAAACCAACCCCGAGTCCTGGATCACCGTATACACCCTGGCAATTCGAGTTGCCGGAGGCGACCATAAAGCCATGGCTAACTACCTCCCAGTCACCTTGGCCGACTTAGCGAGGACATGGCTAACAGGGCTCCCGAGACGGTCGATCAGTTCCTGGGGAGAACTCAGGAAGCGGTTCATCGCTAACTTCTAAGGGACCTACGAGAGGCCGTCTTCCGAGGGCGATTTATACCAACTACACCAGAGGAAGAACGAGTCTCTGTGCAAATTTATCAAGAGGTTCTCTGAGAAGCGCAACTCCATTCCAATGATCAAGGACGAGGTCATCATCACCGCCTTCCGCAAGGGAGTAAATGACGCCCCGTTCATCGCAAAATTCACTCGGAAGCTTCCGAGCAGGCTTCATCATCTGGCGCCGACAAGGACAAAGATAAGCCAGATCAAGACCCGGCCGACGATTTTCAAGATCCCCAGGCCGAGCTCAACCACATCTTCAGAGGGCCGTCTGTGTATGAGTCCAAGCGGAAGCAAAAGCTAGCAGCGCGCGACGTCAACTCGGTTTCTATAGCAGACGCCCCCCAATATTTGCGCTGGTCAGAGACGTCTATCATGTTCACCGGCGCAGATCATCCAGATCGGGTTTCACACCCGGGACACTACCCACTCGTCCTGGACCTGGTCGTCAAGAATATCAAGTTGAAGAAGGTTCTCATAGACGGAGGCAGCACACTCAATATTCTCTTCGCCAAGACCCTGACGAGATGAAGATTCCTTATTCAGATCTGCGGCCGAGTACGGCGCCCTTCCACGGGATAATTCCCGGCCTGCCTTCAACACCACTCGGGCAGATAACCTTGCCGGTCACCTTCGGCACGCGGGATAACTTCCGCACAGAAAACATCTGCTTCGAGGTCGCCGACTTCGAGACTGCATACCACGCGATACTCGGATGGCCGGCTCTCGCCAAATTCATGGCAATACCACACTATACCTACATGGTGCTCAAAATGCCTGGGCTAGCAGGAGTCCTCTCCCTCCGCAGCGACGTCAAGCAAGCCTTCACCTACGACAAGGAGAGCTGTGAGTTGGCTCAATCACAAGAGGCAGCAGTCGGACGCAACAGCATTCGGCAACCCGCCACAACCGAAGTCGAGGATGATCAAGTTTCGGCCAAAAAAGCAGCGAAGTCGGGAATTTCAGTGGACTCTGACACGAAGAAGATCCTCCTGGACCCTTCCGATCCCTCAAATACTGCTCTAGTCGGGACCGGACTTGACCCCAAATAGGAAGACGCGCTCGTCACCTTCCTCCAAGCCAACAAGGATATCTTTGCGTGGAAACCGTCCGACATGCTGGGCGAACCAAGGGAGGTGATCGAGCATGCCCTCAACGTCAAGACAAACGCCAAGCCAGTCAAGCAATGGCTGCGGCACTTCGCCCAAGACCGTAAAGATGCTATCCGAGAGGAGATAACCAAGCTTCTCGCAGCCGGGTTCATCAAAGAGGTCTAGCACCCGGATTGGCTGGCAAACCCAGTCCTGGTCCGGAAGAAAAACTGTAAATGGCGCATGTGCGTCGACTACACTGATCTCAACAAGGCGTGCCCCAAGGATCCATTTGGTCTACCCAGAATAGATCAGATGGTGGATTCAACCGCAGGGTGCGACATTCTCAGCTTTCTCGATTGTTACTCGGGATACCACCAAATTAGCCTCAAGGAGGAAGACTGCCTAAAGACGTCTTTTATCACGCCATTTGGAGCGTACTACTACATCACTATGCCGTTCGGTTTGAAAAACACTGGAGCAATGTATCAACGAGCCATTCAGCGGTGTCTACACACCCAGATTGGGCGCAACATGGAGGCCTACATCGACGACGTGGTGATCAAGACCAAGTCCAAAGAAGACCTCATCGCTGACTTGGAAGATACTTTCCAAATCTTTGAAGATTCAAGATGAAGTTGAATCCGGAAAAGTGCGCCTTCAGTATGCCATCTGGCAAGCTACTCGGCTTCATCGTTTCGCATCGCGGCATCGAGCCCAACCCAGAGAAAGTCAACGCAATCATGAACATGGCACCCCCGACTAGCCGAAGGACGTCCAGAAGCTGATAGGCTACATGGCGGCACTCAGCCGGTTTATTTCCCCACTAGGCGAACGGGGCATGCCCTTTTTCAAGCTACTGAAGAAAGCAGACAATTTCCAATGGACTCCAGAAGCCCAGCAAGCCTTCGAAGACTTCAAAAAATTTCTCACATCACCACCCGTGTTGGCATCACCAATGCCCCAAGAACCATTAATGTTGTATCTGGCGGCAACTACTCAGGTAGTCAGCACGGTGCTGGTGGTCAAGCGATCCGAACAGGGTCACATACAGAAGATTCAACGGCCAGTGTACTTTGTCAGTGAGGTCCTTGCCGACTCGAAGATGAGATATCTGCAGGTCCAGAAGTTGCTGTACAGCCTACTGTTAACGCCAAAATTTGGTACGGGTCGTTACCATGTTCGGTTAAGGAAAGAAGTGATATCAGCCATTGGAAACTAATCCAGAAGAGTCCGAGCTTGGGAAGGAATCGAGAAGACCACGTTATGGCAGTTATTTATCTTATCTATTAGATAGTTTTATCTTTTAGGAAACCTGATCTCTTGTCCGATCAGGTCTGTTAGTTTTCCTTTTCTAGTTAGGAAAGTCCTGTTCCGTGTCCTATAAGGACTCTTGTAACTCGGGGTATATATACGTATGCTCGGGGACCTTGTAAACTATCCACAAAGATCAATTAAACTTCGGCGCATCGCCACCCTTTCGACGGGTTCTTGCTTCTCGAGCGGGGCTGCATCGGTTAGGTCCGAACTCCTGCGAGAGGGTAAGACTCGTCACCCCTTACCCAGGTGTATCTGCCCTGTCTACGGCTGCATCGGTTCGGTCCGACCTCTTAGGCCGATCAGGTATACCACATCACGCGTGCGTAGATCTTATCAGTTTACTGGGGGCGATTTATCATCAGTTCATGCTGCATCGGTTGGGTCTGACCTACTGAACTGCCAGCGATAAATCGTTCCTGCTAGGCTGATGGTTTTTGCGCAAGCGTCTTATCGGAATGTATAGCCGGTAAGTCATCTTATTACATCACAGTTGCATTAGGTCTATCGGCTTGTTGAGGTTCCTTTACTATTATCGATCTGTGCTGCATCAGTTAGGTCTGAACTACTAGATCGATAATAATAGATTTATCCTAGTCGAGCCGATCGGTGTATATGCGACGTTCTATCGGAGTGCTTAGCCGATAGGTTATCTTTTTATAAAGCCGACTATGTTATCTTTACTATTTTGGTCATCTATATTATCATCGGTTTTCTAGCCGATGCACATGTGTTTCCTTGGCAGTCGGCTGGCTTACTGTTTTGCTTATCTATTTTATCTTCGGCTTCTAGCCGATGCACATGTTATACTGACAGCTTATCCATTTGTTTATAGCGCTATCGGTTTCCTAGCCGATACACAGGTGCCATCGGCTATCGGCTACGAGGAGTCTATATCAGCCCGTATCGGCCGATAGCCAATGTGCAGTTGCTGCTGACCCGGGCACGAGCACAAGCGAGGACCCGGGAGCGCGAGTACAGGCGAGGGCCCGGGTACGAGCATAGCGGCGATTGGCTGGAAGGAATCCGTATCGGCTTACTGGCCGATTGGATCAGTAATCAAATTTCTTCATCTCCTTGTCAATTGCGGGGTCAAATTGACTGGCATGCCTGCGAACCTCAAGATTTTAGGACCTGCACTGGAGCTAAGCAGATCTCCCAGGCCTTCGCGTGTCACCTGACCCCGAACCAGATCGTCAGCAAGCTTTTTGGCACACCCGGCGGTTTTCGGCGTCAACATGTTTTTGGCACGCCTGGTGGGACACGATCTTCATATCATCACAATATATCCTATCGGCTGAATCAACACATTTTTGACCCGGTGGGACACAGAACTTCGACATGGCTGGAAAAGAGGTCAGCAAAGATGATACAATCCCAGTTACAATGGAAGACTTGACCGAAGAACAGAGACAACAAGTGGAGCAGAACATCGACGATTTTCGGAAGCTTTGTCTAGAATCCTTCGGTATGACAGATCAAGGGCCGATTCAGAAGTCACAATTTCCAAAGCCTGTTCTGATTGATGAATCGAGCCATACATCGCCTGCAAGTTCACAAAAGCCAATTCAAGACATGTTTAATAAAGCAGTTCATCATGCGTTGACCGATCAATCTGGGATATTGGTGAACACATTACAGAGCTTGATCAAGAAGGCAGTAGAGCCGATTCAAATACCCGAGGGGCAACAAGATGGGATTCGCTCAAGGATATCAAACTGCGTACTATGGGGGGCATCAACAGAGTTATCCAAAAGCTGTTCCTGAGTACAATTATCCGAGGGAATATCAGAATCAGAATCAGCTACCAACTCCACCTCTGCGTTATCACGGCGAAGATCCAAAAGAAGATTTATCAGCAAGAGTCACAGAGGTGATAAGAAAACAATTCGGTCTAAGACCGAAGGAGGAAATATTTATGTATCGGCCTCCATATCCAGATTGGTTTGATAGAGCTCCGTTGCCGCGCCGATACAGAGTACCAGACTTCTCCAAATTCTCAGGACAAGATGATGTATCTACAGTGGAACATGTCAGCCGATTCTTGGCTCAATGTGGAGAGGCATCGGCTGTAGAAGCTTTGAGAGTTAGACTCTTCCCGTTATCATTATCCGGATCGGCCTTTACATGGTTTTCTTCATTGCCACCTAACTCAGTTCGAGGTTGGGCCGATCTGGAAAAGCAATTCCACAAGTATTTCTTTATGGGGATTCAGGAGATGAGTTTGATAGACTTGACATCGGTAATACAGAAGCCGGAGGAATCAGTCGTAGAATATATCCAGCGGTTTCGTGATGTTAGAAGCCGATGTTATAGTTTAAGTCTGGATGATGCACAGCTGGCCGAGTTAGCATTCCAAGGTTTGGTGGCTCCGATCAGGGAAAGATTTTCATCAAAAGACTTCAAGAGTCTAGCACACCTAGTACAAAAGGTATCGGCTCATGAAAGCCGATTTCAAGAGGCCAGGAAGGAATGATGAGGCCCGAACAGAAGAATTTCGAAGTTTGATAACAAACTCCGAAATTGGGGGGCATGTGTTAACGCCAAAATTTGGTACGGGTCGTTACCATGTTCGGTTAAGGAAAGAAGCGATATTAGCCATTGGAAACTAATCCAGAAGAGTCCGAGCTTGGGAAGGAATCGTGAAGACCACGTTATGGCAGTTATTTATCTTATCTATTAGATAGTTTTATCTTTTAGGAAACCTGATCTCTTGTCCGATCAGGTCTGTTAGTTTTCCTTTTCTAGTTAGGAAAGTCCTGTTCCGTGTCCTATAAGGACTCTTGTAACTCGGGGTATATATACATATGCCCGGGGACCTTGTAAACTATCCACAAAGATCAATTAAACTTCGGCGCATCGCCACCCTTTCGACGGGTTCTTGCTTCTCGAGCGGGGCTGCATCGGTTAGGTCCGAACTCCTGCGAGAGGGTAAGACTCGTCACCCCTTACCCAGGTGTATCTGCCCTGTCTACGGCTGCATCGGTTCGGTCCGACCTCTTAGGCCGATCAGGTATACCACATCACGCGTGCGTAGATCTTATCAGTTTACTGGGGGCGATTTATCATCAGTTCGTGCTGCATCGGTTGGGTCCGACCTACTGAACTGCCAGCGATAAATCATTCCTGCTAGGCTGATGGTTTTTGCGCAAGCGTCTTATCGGAATGTATAGCCGGTAAGTCATCTTATTACATCACAGTTGCATTAGGTCTATCGGCTTGTTGAGGTTCCTTTACTATTATCGATCTGTGCTGCATCAGTTAGGTCTGAACTACTAGATCGATAATAATAGATTTGTCCTTGTCGAGCCGATCGGTGTATATGCGACGTTCTATCGGAGTGCTTAGCCGATAGGTTATCTTTTTATAAAGCCGACTGTGTTATCTTTACTATTTTGGTCATCTATATTATCATCGGTTTTCTAGCCGATGCACATGTGTTTCCTCGGCAGTCGGCTGGCTTACTGTTTTGCTTATCTATTTTATCATCGGCTTCTAGCCGATGCACATGTTATACTGACAGCTTATCCATTTGTTTATAGCGCTATCGGTTTCCTAGCCGATACACAGGTGCCATCGGCTATCGGCTACGAGGAGTCTATATCAGCCCGTATCGGCCGATAGCCGATGTGCAGTTGCTGCTGACCCGGGCACAAGCACAAGCGAGGACCCGGGAGCGCGAGTACAGGCGAGGGCCCGGGTACGAGCATAGCGGCGATCGGCTGGAAGGAATCCGTATCGGCTTACTGGCCGATTGGATCAGTAATCAAATTTCTTCATCTCCTTGTCAATTACGGGGTCAAATTGACTGGCACGCCTGCGAACCTCAAGATTTTAGGACTTGCACTGGAGCTAAGCAGATCTCCCAGGCCTTCGCGTGTCACCAGACGCCGAACCAGATCGTCAGCAAGCTTTTTGGCACACCCGGCAGTTTTCGGCGTCAACACCTACTCACCACGGTCCGGAAGCTGGTGCATTATTTCCAAGCACATCAAGTCACGGTGGTCACATCGTATCCACTCGGGGACGTCCTACATAATCGCGAGGCCACCGGCTGAATCGCTAAATGTGCGCTCGAGTTGATGGCGTTTGACATCACCTTTCAGCCACGGATAGCTATTAAATCACAAGCTCTAGCTGATTTCGTGGCCGAGTGGACAAGTTCAAATGCCTACATCAACAGCGAAGCTAGAGTACTGGACAATGTACTTCGACGGTTCCCTACAGATCGGCGGCGCCAGGGCCGGCGTCGTACTAACGTCCCCCACCGGCGAAAAACTCAAGTACGTTCTCCAGATCCACTTTCCGGCTTCCCACAACGTCGCCGAGTACGAGGCACTTATCCATGGGCTCCGCATTGCTATATCACTTGGCATCCGCTGACTGGTTGTGCGAGGAGATTCTCAACTCTTGGTCAACCAAGTCATGAAAGACTAGACATGCCTTGACGACACAATGGCGGCATACAAGTTCAATGGGCTGGAGATAACACATGTCCTACGACAATACAACGACGCTATAGACAAATTGGCCAACATGGGATCTAAGCGAGAAGCAATCCCGACAAGGATCTTTATCGAGTAACTTATGGAGCCATCAGTCAAGAAGAAACCAGTGCCAGAGCAGTTGGGAGGCGAACCTACCCTGACAACAGACGAAGTACTAAACATATGTCAAGACTGGCGGACTCCTGTTCTCAAATTCCTCCTAGACGATGAACTCCCAGAAGATCGCAGTCAAGCTGAACAGATCAAATGTCGAAGCAAGAGTTTCCTAGTCATTGGAGAAGACCTGTACCAAAGAAGTGCATCCAGTGTCCTCATGCGTTGCGTCACCACCGAGGAGGGCAAGCAGATTCTGCAATCAATTCACTCGGGCATATGTGGCAACCATGCCGCATCCAGGACGTTAGTCAGAAAGGCTTACCGGCAGGGATTTTTCTGGCCAACAGCAATAACAAACGCTAAGGACATTGTTCGCACATGCAAGGGTTGCCAGTTCTACGCAAGACAAACCAATCTCCCAACCCAAGAACTCCAAACAATCCCAATCTCTTGGCCATTTGCAGTATGGGGGCTTGACATGGTCGGGCCTTTCAAGAAAGCGCTAGGAGGGTTCACACACTTGTTCGTCGCAGTGGATAAATTCACGAAGTAGATTGAGGCAAAACCCACTGCTACCATAACAGCGGCACGAGCAAAGGACTTCATCATAAGTATATTATACCGATTCGGGGTCCCTAGCCGCATCATCATGGACAATGGTACTCAGTTCACGGGCGGCGTGTTTCAAGATTTCTGTGACAACTTCAGCATCAAGATCTACTATGCATCTGTGGCACACCCACGGAGCAATGGACAGGTTGAACGCGCCAATGGTATGGTCTTACAAGGTATCAAGGCCAGGATATTCGACCGACTACAACCTTACGTGGGCCGGTGGGTACAAGAGCTCTCATCTGTTCTCTGGTCTCTCAGAACTACAGTTAGTCGGGCAACAGGGCAATCCCCTTTCTTTCTGGTTTACGGTGCCGAGGCTATGCTGCCAACCGAGTTAGAGTTCGGCTCTCCGCGAGTTTGGGCTTACTCAGAAGACACCTCAAATAATACCCGATTGGTCGAACTAGATCAGTTGGAAGAAGCAAGGGATATCGCCATAATTTAGTCGGCAAGGTATCTTCAAGGCCTGCGTCACTACCACAATCGCAATGTCCATGGCCACGCCTTTTTGGTCGGAGATCTCGTATTGAGAAAAATACAAACCACCAAAGACAGGCATAAACTATCCCCAATATGGGAAGGGCCATTCATTATAACTGAGGTCACGCGGCCAGGCGCCTATCGACTGAAGACCAAAGACGGTGCCCTCGTTAGCAACTCATGGAATATAGAACAGCTACGTCCTTTCTACACCTGAGTTTTATACTTTTCCATGTGTACAGATTTCTCTGAGTAGTGAGTCGGGGGCTGCATGTATTATATGTGCTTTGTCAATAATATACGAGCATATTTTACTTAAGTTATGAAGTTTTACAACGACTTTGTTATGCTTGCCCAAGTACAGCTTTCTGCGATGAACGATTTTATTAAGTTCCTATAGACCAACTTGGCACAGATTATATAGTCGGGTAAAGCTAATGATAATTAAGTAATAATTCAGAGCTTGGTGGCATTGCACATATATTTACACATGTCTTTACAAAAATTCATATACACCGACTGCATGATGGACTGTTTTTACATACCTAGGTCCCGGGTGATCACCTCTGCAGTCGGCCTCGCCTTGGCTATCAGCTCCAACGCCTCCTCAGGTGTCGTCTCCTCGGTGAATCCCTCTTCGATGGCTTCAATGTCTGCCCTGGGGTAGATGGACTTCGTCATCGCCAGGATTTAGGCCACACCGACAACAGTACGCTCATCTGAGTACCTCTTCAGGATACTCGGTGCTTTGTTAAGATGCGCATGCACCTGAGACACCATGTTGGAGCTGGTTCCCACATGACGAGGATCCATCACGTCAAGGAGCCCTTTCACAGACTCGGCAAGGATCTCCCGTGACTCCTTGACGACCTTTACCTCCTCTGCAAAAGCCTGGAATTGGATTTGGGCATTGGCTCTAGCAGCTGCCCAGGTTCACCAACAAGTAAACTTGTCAGGCAAACCGCAGACGAAGTACTTAATCGATTGGTTAAGATCATCATCAGTGCAGAGACTTACTTTCATAGTCAGCCTCCCACTTGGCTTTGGCCTTCTCCAGTTCGACCTTTTCCTTCTCGAGCTTGGCGTTGGCCTTCTTTAAGTCGGCCTTCTCTTTCTGAAGCTCGGCCATGGCCCTTGTTAGCTCGGACTTCTCCTTTTTGAGCCCGGCCTTGGCTCTCTCGGTCTCCTTCAGCTAGACTTCTCCCTCTGTTCGGGTCTTCAGCTCAGCTTCAAGGGCTGCACATCAGAATAGTCAAGCACTCAGCATGGCAGCCAAGACACAACTGGGCAGTCGAAAAACAACACAGCTGGAGAAATATACTAAGGGATCGGTCAGGGAGACGTTCGGGAGACTTACTTCCAATCTTCTTGGCTTGGTCCCAATTTTCAGTCCTGAGCTGATTAATGGCCTCCCTTGGCCAAGATTCCCTCTCCTGGCTGGTCCAATTCTTGGAGCTGGGGAGCAACCCAGGTTAGGACCTCGTTCATCCTCTCCGAGAGGTCAACCAGTTTCTACTCAGGGAGAAACAGTGCGAGGCAAAGTCAAACGTCAGAACACTCGTGCAAGGAGGACTACCAAGATTCCAATACGACGACATTCATACCTTAATCCCCTGGGATGCGTCGATTGCAGCACGAAGCAAGTCTTCATGCTCCTTCTCCGCCGCAACCTCGTCAGGCTTGTAACTCCTCGTAGTTCTGTCGGGGGCCGTCCAGCGGAATGTCCTCGAGAACTTGCGGCGAGGGGCTTCGAGCCTGGGGAGGTCTGGCCTTTCCGAAGGCAGTGACGATGGTGACGACGACAACGACGACGACGACGGCCACAAGGACGACGACGGGGTCCTAGCCCTCCCCTCAGCAGCCTCCGGGGCCTCGGGGGCTGTTAACGCCAAAATTTGGTACGAATCTTTATTGGATTCGGCTAAGGAAAAATCATGGTTAACTGACGGGAATTAAATCCAGAAGAAGCCGAATTCAAAAAGGAATCGTGAAGACCATGGAGAGGCAGTTAGTATCTTATCTATAAATTAGGTAGAGATAATAATTTTTTAAGAAACCTGACCTCGTGCCCGATCAGGACTTATTGTTTTTCTTTTTATAATTAGGAAACTCCTGTTTCGCATCTGATCAGGACTGTATCAACTTGGGGTATAAATACGTATGCCCGGGGACCTTGTAATCATCAATCAGATCAATACAAATTTCGGCGCATTGCCACCCTATTCAACAGGTTCTTGCTTCTCGAGCCGGGCTGCATCGGTTAAGTTCGACCTCTTGCGAGAGGGTAAGTCTCGTTACCCCGACTACCGTACCGGCTAGGACATCCTCGGTTAGGTCCGATATTCTAGTCGACCTACGGTAATCGGCTTACCACGATATATCTGTTCTGTCTACGGCTGCATCAATTAGGTTTGATCTCATAGGCCGAGTAGAAATATCACATCACGTGTGCATAGGCTTATCGGCTTACTGGGTGTAACTTATCATCAGTTTGTGCTGCATCGGTTAGATCCGACCTACTAAACTGCGTGATAGATTATTCCTGCTAGGCTGATCGGTTTTATGCAAGCGTTTTATCGGGATGTATAGCCGATAAATTATCATATTTTACATCACGATTGCATTAGATCTATCGGCCCATCAAGGTTCTGTTATCATCGTCAGTCTATGCTGCAACGGTTAGGTCCGATCTATTAGACTGGTGATAATAATTCTATCCTTAATGAGCCGATGGATGTTTATGCGATGTTCTATCGGAGTGCTTAGCCGATAGGTTATCTTTTGTTAATCAAGGCCGATTACATTGTTTAACACGTTTTTGGCACGCTACACCGTCATCGGCTTTCCGGCCGACACACTTCATGTTAGTAATCGGCTAGTTTATTTACATTGTTATTGGTTCCTTAGCCACATGGTATATTTATCTCATCCATCTATGCCATCATCGGCTCCCAGTCGATGTATAAGTGCTTTGTCTATATCGGCCATCGGCCGATGGGGTGAGTCCAATTCGGCTTCCAGCCGATTGGCTCAACGATCTAATATTTTCTATCTCCTTGTCAATTGCAGGGTCAAATTGACTGACACGCCTACGAACCTAAAGATTTAGGACCTGCACGGGAGTTAAGCAAATCTCCCAGGCCTTCACGTGTCTCTAGGCGCCGAACCAGATCATCGGCTCGTTCCCTACGCTGCCGGTGATTTTCGGCGTCAACACGTTTTTGGCACGCCTGGTGGGACCCAGAATTTCAACATGGCTAGAAAAGAGATCAAAACAGACAACGTAATTCCGGTTAGCATGGAGGATTTAACAGACGAGCAGAGACAGCAAGTCGAGCAAAATATGGCCAATTTTCAGAAACTCTACTTGGAATCTTTCGGCATGACGCGACAAGGGCTGATTCAAAAATCTCAGTTTCCAAAACCAGTTCTGGTTGGAGAATCGAGCCGTACACCACCTGAGAGTCCACCAGTAAAACCCTTACAGGAGATGGTGAATGAAGTAGTACATCACGCATTCATCAATCAATCCAGGATCCTGGTGAACACGCTCCATAACCTCATCAAGAAGGCAGTGGATGGATCGATTGCTCAAGAGCCTACTTGAGGTCATGTATATCTCCCACCAAAGATGGAGCCAAATCAAGTAACTTATGGCACCACAAAAGATGTACCGGAAAACTTGTTTTCACACAACCTGGCTGGGGGGCAACAAGATATTCCTGCTGGATACCATCGGGCTACTTATTATGGAGGATATCAGCAGAATTACCCAGGAGGTATTGCCGATTTAGGTAATTATCAGAGAGAATATCCTAGGCAAAATCGGCTACAAACTCCACCCATACAATATCAGCAGGAAGTCCCAAGGGAAGAAGACTTATTGGCAAGGGTTGCGGAAATAGTGAGGGAACAGTTTGGGATAAAGCCAAAGGAGCAAACATTTATGTATCGGCATCCATATCCCGAGTGGTTTGACAGAGTGCCATTACCACACCGATACAAAGTCCTAGATTTTTCCAAGTTCTCAGGGCAGGACAGCATATCTACAGTAGAGCATATTAGCCGATTCTTGGCACAGTGTGGAGAAGCATCGGCTGAGGAGGCTCTGAGAGTTAGGTTTTTCCCCTTGTCATTGTCTGGATCGGCCTTTACATGGTTCTCCTCATTACCGCCGAATTCAGTTCGGGGATGGGCCGATCTAGAAAAACAGTTTCACAAATACTTCTTTGCTGGAATCCATGAGATGAGACTGACAGATTTAACATCGGTTAGGCAGAGACCAGACGAAACGGTGCCGGAATATGTCCAGAGGTTTTGGGACGTTAGAAACCGATGTTACAGCTTGAATCTGAGCGACGGACATCTAGCCGACTTGGCTTTTCAAGGTCTCTTAGCACCAATTAAAGAGAGATTTTCATCACAGGAGTTCGAGTCCCTGGCGCACCCGGTACAGAAGGTATTGGCTCATGAAAGCCGATTTCAAGAGGCGAAAAAGGATAAATATCAAAGAAGGGTTGCTCAGGTACAAGTTTATTCATCGGACTTAGATGATGAAGAATCCGATGCTGAAGTCAGATTGGTGGAGTGGGCTAGAAACAAGAAATCAGTATCATGCCCGTGGGTCAAGGATATCAGCAAGGAGGAACGGTATGATTTTGACATTAATAAAGCCAATAAAATCTTCGATCTACTGTTACAAGAGAAACAGATACAGCTTCTGCCAAATCATATAATTCCGTCAGCCGAAGAACTAAAAAAGAAAAGATATTGCAAGTGGCACAACACGATATCGCATCACACTAACGAGTGCAAGGTTTTTCGGCAATAAATTCAGTCGGCTGTCGAATAGGGAAGGATCAAATTTGAAGACAAAAGGCTGATGAAAATAGATGGACATCCATTCCCTGTGAATATGGTTTATGTAGGATCAAGGGATCAGGCCGATGGAGGAAGGCGTTGGGGTAAGAGGACAAGAATTACTTCATCGGACCTGATAGAGAAATATTCAAGCCATGAAGAACGGTGGATTGAGCCAGACAGTGAAAGATATAATCCACATTGGGATTTCCTGTTTTTCAGGTTCTGTTGGGATCAGGGCATGAGATTGCCAACAATTCAAGATTGTCCCGAGTGCAGTAATATGGGATATCGGCATGATCAGCAGGAAAGGTTTTCGCAGGATCGGCTGCCTGGGAAAAGAGCATCGGTACATAGCCGATTAGGGCCAATCCACGAAGAATTCTTTGAAGAAAATGATGAAGAGGAAGTACATGAAAAACAAATCCAAAATCCTTAGTGGTGTTCTAGTGGAATATTTACAAAAAATCAGAAAAGAAGGGCACAGCAGTTACGGCACCGGGAGCAACAGGAAGAGCAACGGCGGGACTACAAGGAAGCCGATCATCGTCACAAGAAGACTAAGCGGGTATGGCGTCTGAAGAAAAATGACGATGAGGTTGGTCTGTTAGCTCTAGTAGACATGGTTTTCTTCCTGCCCAGAGAATACAAAGCGTTTTCATCTGACGAAGAGGGCGATGAGGAGATGTTTGCTCAGTTGACGTTGCGACCCTATCAGGCTATATTTGATAAGCCTGAAGAATCTAGTCATCGGCATTTGAAGCCATTATATATTAAGGGCTTTGTGAATGGGAAGCCGATGACGAAGATGCTAGTCGATGGGGGAGCGGCTGTCAATTTAATGCCGTATGCCACGTATCGGAAGTTGGGGAAAACTGCCAAAGATTTGATAAAGACAAATATGGTGTTGAAGGATTTCGGCGGGAATCCATCGGAGACGAAAGGCGTGTTGAACGTGGAACTGACAGTAGGAAATAAGACATTGCCTACCACGTTTTTTGTCATTGATGGAAAAGGATCATATAGTTTACTCCTCGGCAGGGATTGGATTCACGCAAATTGTTGCGTGCCTTCGATGATGCATCAAAGTCTAATACAATGGCAGGGAGATCAAGTCGAGGTAATCCCAGCGGATCAATCGACCAACATTGCGATGACTGATTTGCCGATCTGGGAAGCCGATGGAATCGATTGTTTGTCTGGAAAAGTATGGGAAGGGGATTATCTTAAGATCACCAGTCGGGAGATACAGCCGATCCGGCAAGTCGGCTCGGAACTATTACTCTGATGGGCACCATTGAAGACTTCGAAGGGAAGTTGGGACAAGGATTTATGTCGGCCGATGATTTGGAAGAAATTGATATAGGACCAGGAGATAGGCCGAGGCTGACGTACGTAAGTAAAAAATTATGTCCTGAACTCCGAGAAGAGTTAATAAAATTGTTGAAAGAGTTTCGAGATTGTTTCGCTTGGGAATATCATAAAATGCCAGGGTTAAGCCGATCCATTGTTGAACATCGGCTTCCTATTAAACCAGGATATCGGCCGTTTAAACAGGCTCTAAGGAGATTTAAGGCAGAGTTATATGAGCCCATCAAATCAGAAATTACAAGGTTATATGATGCAAAGTTTATAAGGCCGTGCCGATATGCTGAGTGGGTTTCTAATATCGTCCCGGTGGAAAAGAAGAATGGAAAATTGAGGATATGTATCAATTTCCGGGATTTGAATAAGGCTACCCCCAAGGATAAATACTCGATGCCGATAGCAGATTTGTTGGTAGATGCAGCATCGGGCCACAAGATTATTAGCTTCATGGATGGCAATGCGGGATATAATCAAATTTTTATGGCTGAAGAAGATATACATAAGACTGTGTTTCCATGTCCTGGAGCTATCGGCTTATATGAGTGGGTGGTAATGACATTTGGATTGAAAAGTGCTGGTGCGACGTATCAAAGGGCGATGAATTATATATTTCATGATCTCATCGGCTTGTTAGTGGAAATTTACATCGACGATGTGGTGGTTAAATCCAAGAGTGATGGAAGCCATATAGCCGATTTGCGAAAAGTGCTGGAAAGGGCAAAGAAATACGGATTAAGGATGAATCCCAATAAATGCGCTTTTGGTGTATCGACTAGGCAGTTTTTGGGTTTTATGGTTCATTAGCGAGGAATTGAAGTTAGTCAATGGAGCATCAGAGCCATCAAGACTACAGAACCACCAAGCAATAAGACAGAGCTACAGTCGTTGATCGGCAAGATTAACTTTGTAAGGAGATTCATTTCAAATTTGTCAGGAAGGATTGAGTCTTTTACTCCGTTATTGAAGTTGAAAGCCGATCAAGAGTTTGTGTGGGGGGCAGAACAGCAGAAGGTATTTGATGGGATTAAGAGTTATTTAAGTTCCCCACCTGTTCTAATTCCGCCGCAGAAAGGAGTGCCGTTCAAGTTATACTTATCGGCCGATGAGAAATCCATCGGGTCTGTTTTAATTCAAGAGTTTGAAGGCAAGGAGCGAGTCATGTTCTATTTAAGCAGAAGGCTTTTGGATGCTGAAACTAGATATCCTGCGGTAGAGAAATTATGCCTTTGTTTATATTTCTCATGCACGAAGTTCAGGCATTATATCCTATCGGCTGAGTGCACGGTGGTTTGCAAGGCCGATGTGGTAAAATACATGTTGTCGGCTCCAGTTTTAAAAGGCCGAGTTGGTAAATGGATCTTTGCCTTGACCGAGTTTGGCTTGAGATATGAATCGGCTAAAGCGATCAAGGGACAAGCAGTGGCCGATTTCATTGTGCAACACAGAGGGGTTCATGAAAATTATGTAGAGCCGATCCCGTGGACTTTGTTTTTTGATGGATCGGTTTGCAAGTATAGATCTGGTATCGGCTTAGTCATTGTATCGCCTCGGAGGGCAAGTTTTGAGTTTGCTTTTACAATTAAACCTTATCGGACTAATAATCAAGCGGAATACGAGGTGGTATTAAAAGGACTTCAACTCTTAAAGGAAATCGGGGCCGATGTCGTAGAAATTGTTGGGGATTCCCTATTGGTCATCAAGCAACTATCTAGGGAGTATGAATGCAAGGATGATATTTTGAGGTCATATCATGAAGAATGCAGAGATTTATTGAAGGATTTCAGGATGGTATCGTTGGATCATATCCCTAGAGAACAGAATTTAGAAGCCAATGATCTTACGCAAATTGCTTCGGGTTATCGCCTGAGTAAACAGGTTGAAGTTGAAATAGCCGATAATGATATTCAGGATAAAGCCGATGATTGGAGACAGGAAATAATTGGTTATCTGCAAAATCCGTCGCAATCGGTTTCTAGGAAACTTCGGTATAAAGCTACTAAATATGGGCTGCTTGATGGAGAATTATATTATCGGACTTTTGAAGGAGTTCTGCTGAGGTGTCTGAATTTGGAACAAGCCAAAGTGGTTATGTGCGAGGTGCACGAGGGCGTTTGTGGAACTCATCAATCGGCTCATAAGATGAAGTGGGTATTGAGAAGAGTAGGATACTTTTGGCCGACAATGCTGGAAGATTGCTTCAGGTACTATAAAGGATGTCAAGATTGCTAGAAGTTTGGAAATATACAGCGGGCACCAGCATCAGCTATGAATCATATCATTAAACCATGGCAGTTCAGAGGATGGGGAATTGATATGATCGTCCAGGTTTATCCTCCATCAAGTAAAGGACATAAGTTCATATTGGCAGCAACAGATTATTTTACAAAGTGGGTGGAAGCAATTCCATTGAAGAAAGTCACGTCCAAGGATGCGATTGAGTTTGTAAAAGAGCATATAATTTATCGGTTTGGAATTCCTCAGATGATAACTACCGATCAGGGATCTATTTTCATGTCCGATGAGTTTCAACAATTTGCTGCCAGTATGGGAATTAAGTTATTGAATTCATCACCTTATTATGCTCAAGCCAATGGACAGGCAGAAGCTTCAAATAAGAGTCTGATCAAATTAATCAAGCGGAAGATTGATGAACAACCGCGACGATGGCATACTATATTAGCCGATTCTTTGTGGGCCTATCGGATGGCATGTCATGGATTTACTCGAGTGCCACCTTATCAGTTGGTGTATGGACATGAGGCAGTTTTGCCTTGGGAGACTAACATCGGCTCTAGGAGGATTTCTTTGCAAAATCAATTGATGGCCGATGATTATTATAACTTGATGACGGATGAACTCGAGGATTTGGCCCAGAATCGGTTAAGGGCGCTGGAGAGGATCAAGGAAAATAAGGCTAAGGCGGCTAGGCATTATAACAAAAAGGTGATGAATAAGTCGTTTGCTGAGGGAGATCTTGTATGGAAATTGATTTTGCCGATCGGGTCCAGAGATAGTAAGTTTGGAAAGTGGTCGGCTAATTGGGAAGGGCCCTATCGGATTAATCGTTGTGTGCCTGGCAATGCCTACATACTAGAAGATCTTGGGGGGATGGAGTTTGCTAAAGCGCTTAATGGGAAATATCTCAAGAAGTACTATCTGAGCATTTGGATCAACTCCTGAATCGGCTGAATGCGGCCGATTTCTGAAATAGTTCAAAAAGCCGATGTTCTTTGCTTGAAGCCGATGGGTAGGCTTGAATTGGAGATTGAAGGGATTGATGTAACTCGTTGTGTTGAGGCAGGTAAGCATGGTTACATTTATCAAAGCTGGGGTCATCGGCCCATGTCCAAATAGGTAGGCGTTGAGGACGTCTGACCAGAAGTATGAGGCCGATGCAAGCAGAGGTCCATTCCTCTCTATCTCAGCCAGCGAGAGATTGATGCAGTGGCCGATGTCTACTTCATCCCAAAGAGTTCTCTTGGCAGCCGATACTCTGTTATACCAGTTCCTCCACCCGGGAAGTTTGCTCGGCCATGATCTGAAACTGTTGTTCCAATCGCTGACTAACATGGCGGAGTTCTTGAAGGGGATGCGTTGAGTTTTGGCGTTGATGAAATCTGTAGGATCTTCACTGCCCATGGGACCATGGTAGAAGAAGTTCGGGTAATCGGCGGTCGGAATCAAAATCTGGTCTCTAAGGTGCTACAATATACAAGTACACGAGAAACGGAAAGAGATTACGGCGGAATCAAAATCTGGTCTCTAAGTGCTACAGTAAACAAGAACACGAGGAATAGGAGCAGATTCAATCTAGGTTGCGAGATAGAGAAGACGATTAGACAAGGAGATTATCTCTGGGACGGCGTTCGCGGAAGCCATTGCGAAAGAAGAAGATGAGCGAAGATCGGAGGTTGAAGAAGAAGACCGCAGCGGTTTGCCTGGATCGTCGGAGTTCGTCGAGGTCTTGGAGGAAGTGGAAAGGACTCTGGTGATGTGAAAGCGTAAAGAAAGGGGGCTAGGAAGGCGAAGCGGTTTATAGAAGTATGATGACCGGGCGGGAATCGAGGCCGTTGGCACTGTTTCAAACATTTAAGGAAAGTGGGCTACCTTGGGCCGCCTCGGTGTGAAAGGAATCTGAAGCCCAAACAGAAGAATTTCGAAGTTCGATAACAAACTCCGAAATTGGGGGGCATGTGTTAACGCCAAAATTTGGTACGGATCTTTATTGGATTCGGTTAAGGAAAAATCATGGTTAACTGACGGGAATTAAATCCAGAAGAAGCCGAATTCAAAAAGGAATCGTGAAGACCATAGAGAGGCAGTTAGTATTATATCTATAAATTAGGTAGAGATAATAATTTTTTAGGAAACCTGACCTCGTGCCCGATCAGGACTTGTTGTTTTTCTTTTTATAATTAGGAAACTCCTGTTTCGCATCTGATCAGGACTGTATCAACTCGGGGTATAAATATGTATGCCCGGGGACCTTGTAATCATCAATCAGATCAATACAAATTTCGGCGCATCGCCACCCTATTCAACAGGTTCTTGCTTCTCGAGCCGGGCTGCATCGGTTAAGTTCGACCTCCTGCGAGAGGGTAAGTCTCGTTACCCCGACTACCGTACCAGCTAGGACTTCCTCGGTTAGGTCCGATATTCTAGTCGACCTGCGGTAGTCGGCTTACCACGATATATCTGTTCTGTCTACGGCTGCATCAATTAGGTTTGATCTCATAGGCTGAGTAGAAATATCACATCACGTGTGCATAGGCTTATCGGCTTACTGGGTGTAACTTATCATCAGTTTGTGCTGCATCGGTTAGATCCGACCTACTAAACTGCGTGATAGATTATTCCTGCTAGGCTAATCGGTTTTATGCAAGCGTTTTATCGGGATATATAGCCGATAAATTATCATATTTTACATCACGATTGCATTAGATTTATCGGCCCATCGAGGTTCTGTTATCATCGTCAGTCTGTGCTGCAACGGTTAGGTCTGATCTATTAGACTGGTGATAATAATTCTATCCTTAATGAGCCGATGGATGTTTATGCGATGTTCTATCGGAGTGTTTAGCCGATAGGTTATCTTTTGTTAATCAAGGCCGATTACATTGTTTAACACGTTTTTGGCACGCTACACCGTCATCGGCTTTCCGGCCGACACACTTCATGTTAGTAATCGGCTAGTTTATTTACATTGTTATTGGTTCCTTAGCCACATGGTATATTTATCTCATCCATCTATGCCATCATCGGCTCCCAGTCGATGTATAAGTGCTTTGTCTATATCGGCCATCGGCCGATGGGGTGAGTCCAATTCGGCTTCCAGCCGATTGGCTCAACGATCTAATATTTTCTATCTCCTTGTCAATTGTAGGGTCAAATTGACTGGCACGCCTACGAACCTCAAGATTTAGGACCTGCACTGGAGTTAAGCAAATCTTCCAGGCCTTCGCGTGTCTCTAGGCGCCGAACCAGATCATCGGCTTGTTTCATATGCTGCCAGTGATTTTTGGCGTCAACAGGGGCTGGCTCGAGGACTGGAGCAACAGCCTCGACAATCGCCCCTTGGTCGGCCGGTGTCGGCGGCCCTACAGTCGGGGCGGTCTCAGTTTCTGCGACTGGGACCGTCGCCGGCTCAGCAGGTGTGCTCGCCGGCGCTGGCTCAGCTGGGGCTGGCTCGACAACAGGGGTAGCCGGAACGGTCTCCTTGAGATCAATGCCGGCCCGCTTCCTACATAACGAGTCAAACATCAATATGCTACCATGCCAAACAAGATTTCTAGAGAACCTAGAGCGACCTACCTCTTGGAGAACTTAAGTCGCTGTCCGGGTGATCCAGAGGTGGGCACTGGAGGGCCGCTGGCTGTCGCGCCTCAGGGCACGGTGGTCGGTGGTGGCATTTCTATCCTGGTCGGCCCCGCTCGCGATGTGGCCGGCTAGGGTGCCCGGGTACTCGGCGGTGCCATTCTTGGGCCCAATGTTACTGAGCCTGGCAACGCTGGACTTGGCCTTGTACTCGGCGGCACTCGTATTGGGCTCGATGATGCTGATCTCTATTGCGCTGGTCCTAGCCTGGGACTCGGCGGCCTGGGGGCTATACCGGCGGTGTCTTTTATCTTTAGACTCTCGGCTGTGGCACTCGGCCTCATAACCTTCTTCTTGCCCTGATCTACAACAGGCCTCTTCCCCGCTCTCTTGGAGTCGGGCTGGGCAGCAGAAGGACTTCTCGGCCTCTTCTTCGACTTTTTGGCCGATAGCGTTCGGGAGTCTTCATCAAACTCCTCACATGACTACAAGCAGTTCAACAATATATTTTACACATCCTGGAACCAATCTAGGCATATATCTGCAAGCATTCACCACAGATGAACTACAAGACAACATCGGCAAGGGTTACCTTTGGGCGCGGCCTCTTCTAGCTATAAGCCGCCACAAATCGCCCTGTATCTTCAGTTTCGACCATCCCGCTGGTAAAGAAATCCAGCAGGGTGTCGGTCACTTTGTACTTGTCTATCAGATCAGCATATTCCCAGCTGGGATCACCTTTTCCCTTGTAGTCCCAGCTGAAGTGGCACCTCACCTTCAATGGCCTCATGCTTTGAGTCAAGAAACATCTGACCACCCATGGACCAGACAACTCGGTTTTCTTCAGCTTGTCAATCCTGCCAGCAAGTTTGTGGACCTGCCCCATTTCTTCAGAGGTGGGCAGAGACGACCGCTTGGCAATGACCACCGGGGGCAAACCCATGAAGGGGGGAAGGCTTGGCTCAAGATCGGAACAGTAAAACAATTCCTTATGCCAGCCTTTGAGAGAAGATTTCAGAGGGATATTGATATAAGTCCTCTTCATCTCGTTCCTAAGTTGGATGCCAGCCCCCCAATTACTTGGATTTTATTCTTGGAGGGCTGGGGCTAGATGTGGAATAGATATCTAAAGAGATTCAAATGGGGTTCCACACCCAGGAAGCATTCACAGAGAGTCACAAAAAGGGAGATTTGCAGAATCGAGTTGGGATTCAGATTCACCAACTTGAGTTCATAAAAAGCGAGAAGCTGGCGGAAGAACTAGGAAGAAGGAAGAGAAAGACCCCAGTGGAAAAAAGAGGCGAAAACGACGGTCTCACCCTCCTGGGGCTCCAGAACCTTTTCCCCTTCAGCCGGACGCCAGTTGACAACATCGTGGCTCTGCAATCTCAACTGCTTCTCCAAGCGCTCTAGCTTGGACCGACCACAATCCGATGTCGTCCACGCCTCACCGGTCACCTCTGGGATCTCCGACGCTCTCGGCATGGCTGGGGGTGAGGAGATTTGGGGAAAAGGCTATCGGGGGCTTGGAATGGATGAGGAGGAGCAGAATCGCCCGAGTTTCAGTGGGCAAGAGTGAGCAATGGCGAACCCTAGCGAAGCGGGAGGCAAAATTTCGGCGCGGAAGCTGGAAGACGAAACGATTGGAGGATTGGAGAAGATGAGAGAATCTTTTCTCTCTCTCCCTATCTTTTTATAGAGCCGTTTTCGATTCGTGGACCTAGGCCTACACAGTCGGTATTGGGCTACCAAGATATGAGTTTCTACAGTAGCATGCTCAATATGGGCCGTTCGCTGGCATGTTAAAATCACAGCGCTGGTGCTACCAACAGGAACCGACGAGATAAACAGGTATGCTTCATGAAGGCCTAATTGCTGAACATATATGTTTGGGTACCTGTCTTATCTACCAGATATTGAGGATATATCCTTATAAGGGTCACAAGCTGGTCTTCATCAAAATTGGGGATGCAGGTATCTCTCAAGTACACCTAACCACGAAATGGATTTAATTTCATAAATTGGTACTCGTCCTATATGCTTGGCCAACAGTTGCCATGAGCAATATCATTCCAGGCAACATGACGCTGAAGAGTCTAGCTTCCGAGTAGTGCACTACTCTGGAAAGACTATAAATATTTTTTCCAGCCGATATGACGCCGAGGAGTCTAACTTCTAAGTGGGACGCCACTCGGGAAAGACTATAAACACCCTTTCCAGCTGACATGAAGCTGAAGAGTCCCATATACGAGTGGCATGCTACTCGGCAAAGACTATAAATCATATTCCGATTGACATGATACCGAAGAGTCTCATATACTAGTAGTATACTACTGGGAAAGACTACAAGGTTAAAGATCTTTGACTTTATGTTTAATTGTTTTCACAATTAAGCACAAAGTCGGGGGCTACACCTAATAGGTGCGCCTATTCGGCGCACAGTATTCATACTTCTACATGGAGCCCTTCATAACCTCGCTGCCAGCTGACATGAAGCAGGACTCGGGAAGAGAACACACTCGGATGAAGAGTACTCGGGAGCAATGCACTCGAGCAATCTTCACCGTGGAGGATAAGCACTCGGCATCAGCTGTGACTCAACTATGAAGGTCTCAGGGGCTGCTGTGGAGGCCATGGACCCCGGATACCTCATCACAAGTATATGGGCCACTCGGATAGAGGATGGGTCTAGCCTTGTAATTAGAGATATAGTAGCACCCAGCAGACTTTGCCTTGTACGATAAGGAATATACAGTCCTAGTCGAGTAAATTGTATCTCTAAGGGAAAATCCCTTGGCCGTATCCGGCTGGAACTCCTACCTTGTATCCCTGTCCCCCAGTATATAAGGGGAGACAGGGCGCCTACTGAGGACAGAGAAGATCATAGATCGACGTAAATCCTCAAAAAAATACATCACAACTGGACGTAGAGTATTACCTCATATCGAGGGTCTGAACCAGTATAAAATCTTCCCGTATTCCTTTGCAATCCACCGAGTTTCCATCCGCCGGGTAGCTCTATAATCATATTTTCGATGTAAAACATCGACAAGATAGTTTTTGTTGGTTTGATATTTGTGTGTTTTTTGCATGATATGGCAGAGATATGTGATTGGGGATGCTTTTGACACAAAATTTACATGCAAAGGTTCCAATTTGATATGTTCCCAATGAAACTCCAATTTAATATTTCTTTTTTTCTCAGTTTTTCCTTTTTATTGGTGATGTATGACGCACAAATCCTAGTTCCCCTTGCTTTTTTTTTGTTGACTGCCTTTTTTTGTGTGATACCTATACTACTACAAATCTACATATACATACCGTCCTATCAGTAACAGATTAAAAAAGACACTAATAAGGGGATGTTTCCTGCCTAAAAACCTGTCCCGCATCCTCAGAAATCAGGCAGTGATGAGGGTGCCATCAGTGCCAGTTTAGGTAAACCGGCACAAATGAATGAAGCCAGCCGAACCGATCGTTCAACAGAGCTGATACAGAGATTTAAGTCCACATCTCTCCTCTCTCTTCATCACTCCCCCTCACAGCCTCTCTCCCTTCTCGCCGCGACTCCCCCTTACTCCCTCTCTACCACCCAGACTCCCAGTCACAAGCGACGGTGGTTGGCCTGGCGGACGATGGCGGCGAGGCCCAAGAGTCCACAGGCAGCCACCGGTAGCCATGCCTCCCTCCCTCGGCTACAGCTGCAGCGGTGGCCTTGCGCTCTCCCCGGTGGCCAGGCCGCCAGATCCGGCCGCCGAGAGGTTGGGGGCCACCGGATTCGGAAGACTCCGACGTCACCATCCTGCATCCCTTCGCCTCCGATGCCCTCCTCGACATCCCCATGGGTAGGCAGCCGCTGGTAGCCGCGCCTCTCTCCCTCGGCCTCTGCCTCGCCATGGGCCGCCTAGAGGTCGGGGGCGTCGGATAAAGCGGGCTCCAGCAGCTCCAGGGTGAGCAGTGGAGATGGCGACAACCTCGGTCTCTGGCGAGCTGCGGCGTTGGTGGCGGCTATACATGTCCTCGGCCTCTTCTCCTCCAGTGTAAGGGTCCTCGGCGAGCAGCGACGACGGCGGCAGTGGCCTCGCCCTCTTCTCCTTGTGACTTCCGTTTTCTGGTGGGAGCCCCTTTATAGCGCAAAATCTGAATGTAGCAGTATAAATGAAATCCATCCATTCAATTCCTTTGAATAGATATTTTAGTAAATAATTTGTTAATTATATAAATTACCTATATTGTTACCGAGGGTATAATAGTTAAGAAATTTTTTTTTCTAAGTTAGATCGGACGCCGACACCCAACCAGCGCCATCGAGGCAGCGACTACGACGCCTGCCCGCCAGTGGAATCGACGCCCGCGCTCGACCAGCGGCAGCGACGATGACGCCTGCTCGCCCAGCAGCCAGCAACGACGCCCGCCCGCCCTGTACGTCCCCCGACGATGACGATCGCCCATCCTGCATGCCCAGCGACGAGGACGACCGCCCAACGACGACGACGCCCGGCCGCCCAGCAGCAACGTCGAGGCGACGCCGACGCCAATGCATCTCTCCCGTCCCGGACTGTCCTCACGCGGTTAGGACGGCAAATACATGGACTGGACGGTCCGAACCCAGCGTGGATGGTCCGGACCGTTGACATGATAAGTATTGTGAAACACGGACCGGACCATCTGAAAGTTCCTCAGACGGTCTAGACCATTGAACCACACGAACTATTGTTTCATTTTTAAAATTTTTGAAACACCAAAGAGTCTATAGTATATTGTTTAATTTAAAATATTTTTGGATAAAATAACTAGTTATATCTCTTATTGATTTTAGAAGCACGGTTATGTCCATTGAATCACTATTATTATTACCTAGCTGAACTCGCTATTCTAATATTTTTATTTTAGAAACATGGTACAACCTACATGGCTATAATAACATGTTATAGATACTAGTTCCAAACCATCAATTTTATTTTTAACGTTGAGGCATACACGTTTAGTATGCTACTATAAATATTATTTGCGTTGTTCAAATGTCCCGACCGTTCGACCATAGACACAGCAAATAATGAGAATTACTTGTCCTGAACCATCCTCACGCGGTCAGGACGACAAATACATGAACCAGACGGTCTGGACCATTGATACGATAAGTATCGTGAAACATGGTCTGGATTGTTCGAAAGTTCTTCGGACGGTCCGAACCGTTGAACCATGCAAACTATTGTTTAATTTTTAAAATTTTTGAAACACCAAAGAGTTTATAGTACATACAGTAGTATATTGTTTAATTTAAAATATTTTTTAGATAAAATAACAATTATATCTCTTGTTGATTTTAGAAGCACGGTCATGTCTATTGAACCACTATTATTGTTACCTAGCCGAACTCGCTATGTCAATATTTTTATTTTAGAAACATGGTACGGCCTACACTGCTATAATAACATGTTATAGATACTAGTTCCAAACCATCAATTTTATTTTCAATATCGAGGAATACACGTTTAGTATGCTACTGTAAATATTGTTTATGTTGTTCAATTGTCCGGACCGTTCACTCATTTGCTTACGTATGATATACGGTTAGGACAGTCCGCTCTTGTTACCTATCAAGAACTAAAAAATTGAGAAAATTAATAAATTTTGAAAATAAATAAATGTAAAACAACAGTGGTTTAACGGATAGGACTGTGCTTCTAAAAATCAACAAGAGATATAACTAGTTATTTGATCCAAAAAATATATAAAATTAAACAATATGATACTATAAATACTATAGAATCTTTAGCGTTTCAAAAATTCTAAAAAATTAGATAGTAGTTTGCAAGGTTCAATGGTCTAGACCATCCTCACCAATTTCGAACGGTCTGGACCTTGTTTACTGATACTTGTCGTGTCAACTGTTCGGAGCATCGTCACACGTTTTGGACGATCCGTACCGTGTATTTCCCGTGACTAGCTGTTTCAACAGTCTGAACCATCCTGGCTTGGTTCGGACAGTCCGAACCGTGTATTTCTCATTGCTATCTATTTCTATGGTCCGAACCTTCCTTACCAGGTCCAGACGGTCCGAAACGTATATTTCCAGTTACTTGTTGTGTCTCCCGTTACTTGCTAGATTTAGCCTACAAGTTTAGAATTCATATGTATAGCATATCAAAGAAAAGTTGGATAATGGTTTGGTTTTGTGAAACTTGAACCAAAATATATTGGGTTTTATGATATGTACTCTAAAATTAATAGATGATCGGATGATCAACGTTTATTTTCCATCTTACCCATCATGAATTAAAAAATTGGGAAAACAAATAAACTTTGAAAATAAATAAATGAAAAAGAACAGTGGTTCAACAGACAAGACCATGCTTCTAAAATTAACAAGAGATATAACTAGTTATTTTATCCAAAAGAATATATCAAATTAAATAATATGCTACTGTAAATACTATAGACTCTTCAGTTTTTCAAACATTTCAGTAAATTAGACAGTAGTTTGCCTGGTTCAACAGTACGGACCATCCTCACTTATTTCGGATGGTCCGGACCTTGTTTACGATACTTGCCGTGTCAATAGTCCAAACTATCCGTACAACGTTAGGACGGTCCGGACCGTGTATTTCCAGTTACTAGCTGTTTCAATTGTCCGGACCGTCCGTGTTTGGTCCGGACCATCCGGAGCGTGTATTTCCCATCACTATCTGTTTCTACGGTCGGGACCGTCCTTAACGGGTCCAGACGGTTTGGACCATGTATTTCCGGTTACTTGTTGTGTCTCCCATTACTTACTGGATTTAGCCTACAAGTTAAGAATTCATATGTATAGCATATCAAAGAAAAATTGGATAATAGTTTGGTTTGTGGAACTTGAACCAAAATATATGGGGTTTTATGATATTTACTCTAAAATTAATAGATGAATGGATGTTCAACGTTTATTTCTCATCTTACCCATCACGAACTGAAACATTGAGGAAATAAATAAACTTTGGAAATGAAAAATAATAGTGGTTCAATGGATAGGACCGAGCTTCTAAAATCAACAAGAGATATAACTAGTTATTTTATTGAAAAAATATATTAAATTAAACAATATGCTACTGTAAGTACTATAGACTCTTTAGTGTTTAAAATTATTAAAAAATTAGACCATAGTTCACCTGGTTCAACTGGCCAGACCATCCTCACTCCCGTCCGGAGAACGATACTTGCGGTGTCAAAGGTCCAGACTGTCCTCACTTGGTTCAGACGCTCCGGACCTTGTAAATGACTTGTTAATTATCCAAATTACCCACATTGCCATTGAGGGTATTTTAGTTAAGAAAAAAATATTTCTCTGAGATCGAACATGGACGCTGTTGACACCGAAAATCACCAGCAGCGTTGAGAACGAGCCAATGATATGGTTGGGTGCACTAGACACGTGAAGGCCTGGGAGATCTGCTTAGCTCCAGTGCAAGTCCTAAATAGCTGAGGTTCGCGGGCGTGCCAGTCAATTTGACCCAGCAATTGACAAGGAGATAGAAAATATTAGATCACTGATCCAATCGGCCAAACATCCGATACAGACTCCTTCTAGCCGATTGCTGATGGCACTTGTACATCGGCTAGAGAACTGATAATATAAAAGATAGAAAACCAGCCGATTTCCCTCCAGCCGACTGCCCTTCAGCCAACTGCACTTGTATATCGGCTAGAGAAACTGATGACGACGTAGATAAGCAAAATAATAATCAAGGCAATGCAGTCGGCTTTATCTAGTAAAAGATAACTTATCAGCTAGGCACTCCGATAAAACATCGCATAAAAACCCATCGGCTTAACAAGGATAAATCTATCATTATCAATCTAGTAGGTCAAACTTAACTGATGCAACACAGATTAATAATGATAAAAGAACCTCGATGAGTCGATAGATCTAATGCAATTGTGATGTATTATACGATAACTTATCAGCTATACATCCCGATAAGACGCTTGCATAGAATCTATCAACCTAACAGGAATAACTTATCACAGGCAGTTTAGTAGGTCGGACCCAACCGATGTAAGCTGATAAATTACACCCAGTAAGCTGATAAATCTACGCACGCATGATGTGATATATCCACTCGGCCTAAGAGATCAAACTTAACTGATGCAGCCGTAGACAAAATAGATACACCATGGTAAGCCGACTACCGTAGATCAGCTAGAATATCGGACCTAACTGAGGAAGTCCTAGCCGATAAGGTAGCCAGGGTAACGAGACTTACCCTCTCGCAGGAGTTCGGACCTAACCGATGCAGCCCGGCTCGAGAAGCAAGAACCCGTCGAAAAGGGTGGCGATGCGCCGAAGTTGTATTGATCTGTGAGATGATTTACATAGTCCCCGGGCATACGTATTTATACCCCGAGTTGATACAGTCCTGATCGGATATGAAACAGGAGTTTCCTAACTATAAAAGGAAAAACAACAAGCCCTGACTGGACACGAGATCAGGTTTTCCTAAAAATCGTTAAAGCTACATAATTTACAGATAAAATAATTAACTGCCATGCTGTGGTCTTCACGATTCCTTCTCGAATTCGGCTTCTTCTGGATTAGCTTCCACTGGCTGATATCGGCTTTATCTTAACCGAACATGATAACGAACCGTACCAAATTTTGGTGTTAACACATGCCCCCCAATTTCAGAGTTTGTTATCAAACTTCGAAATTCTTCTATTTGGGCTTCAGCAATTCCTCCATGGCCTCTTGAAATCGGCTTTCATGAGCCGATACCTTCTGTACTAGGTGTGCTAGGCTCTCAAAGTCTTGTGTTGAAAATCTTTCCTTGATCGGAGCCAACAAACCTTGGAATGCTAACTCGGCCAGCTGTGCATCATCCAGACTTAAACTATAACATCGGCTTCTAACATCACGAAACCGCTGGATATATCCTGCGACTGATTCGTCCGGCTTCTGTACTATCGATGTTAAATTTGTTAAACTCATCTCCTGAATCCCAGTAAAGAAATATTTGTGGAATTGCTTTTCCAAATCGGCCCAACCCCAAACTGAATTTGGTGGTAACAAAGCAAACCATGTGAAGGCCGATCCGGACAATGATAGCGGAAAAAATCTAACTCTCAAAGCTTCTTCAGCCGATGCCTCCCCACACTGAGCCAAAAATTGGCTGACATGCTCAACTGTAGATACATCATCTTGCCCTGAGAATTTAGAGAAGTCTAGTACTCTGTATCGGCGCGGAAACGAAACTCTATCAAACCAATCTGTATATGGATGCCGATACATAAATGTTTCCTTCTTCGGTTTTAGACCGAATTGTTCTCTCACCACCTCTGTGACTCTTGCAGTCCAATCTTCTTCCCTTGGATCTTCGACGTGACAATGCAGAGGTGGAGTTGTTAGCCAATTCTGCCTCTGAATTCTCTCTGATAATTATCCTCAGGGACAACTCCTGGATGACTTTGTTGATGCCCCCATAGTATGCAGTTTGATGATATCCTTGAGGAATTCCATCTTGTTGCCCCCTAGCCAGCTGAAGCGGCTCCACCGCCTTCATGATCAAGCTCTATAATATGTTCACCAATATCCTAGATTGATTGATCAATGCATGGTGAACTGCTTCATTAACCATGTCTTGAAGTGGCTTCTGTGAACTTGCAGGCGATGTATGGCTCGATTCGCCAACCAGAACAAGTTTTGGTAATTGTGACTTCTGAATCGGCCCTTGATCTGTCATACCAAAGGATTCTAGACAAAGCTTCTAAAATTCAGCAATGTTCTGCTCCACTTGTTGTCTTTGTTCTTCGGTCAAGTCTTCCATTGTGACTGGGATCACGTTGTTTGTGCTGACCTCCTTTCCAGCCATGTCGAAGTTCTGGTCCCACCGGGCGTGCAAAAACGTGTTGACACCGAAAATCACCGGCAGCGTTGAGAACAAGCCGATGATATGGTTCGGTGCACTAGACACATGAAGGCCTGGGAGATCTGCTTAGCTCCAGTGCAGGTCCTAAATAGTTGAGGTTCGCGAGCGTGCCAGTCAATTTGACCTAGCAATTGACAAGGAGATAGAAAATATTAGATCACTGATCCAATCGGCCAAACATCCGATACAGACTCCTTCCAGCCAATTGTTGATGGCACTTGTACATCGGCTAGAGAACCGATAATATAAAAGATAGAAAACCAGCCGATTTCCCTCCAGCCAGCTGCCCTTCAGCCGACTGCACTTGTACATCGGCTAGAGAAACCGATGACGATGTAGATAAGCAAAATAATAATCAAGGCAATGCAGGCGGCTTTATCTAGTAAAAGATAACTTATCGGCTAGGCACTCCGATAAAATATCGCATAAAAACTCATCGGCTTAACAAGGATAAATCTATCATTATCAATCTAGTAGGTCAAACTTAACTGATGCAGCACAGATTAATAATGATAAAAGAACCTCGATGAGTCGATAGATCTAATGCAATTGTGATGTATTATACGATAACTTATCAGCTATACATCCCGATAAGACGCTTGCATAAAATCTATCAACCTAACAGGAATAACTTATCGCAGGCAGTTTAGTAGGTCGGACCCAACCGATGCAGCACAAACTGACGATAAATTACACCCAGTAAGCTGATAAATCTACGCACGTGTGATGTGATATATCCACTCGGCCTAAGAGATCAAACTTAACTGATGCAGCCGTAGACAGAATAGATACACCATGGTAAGCTGACTACCGTAGATCGGCTAGAATATCGGACCTAACCAAGGAAGTCCTAGCCGATAAGGTAGTCGGGGCAACGATACTTACCCTCTCGCAGGAGTTCGGACCTAACCGATGCAGCCCGGCTCGAGAAGCAAGAACCCGTCGAAAAGGGTGGCGATGCGCCGAAGTTGTATTGATCTGTGAGATGATTTACATAGCCCCCAGGCATACGTATTTATACCCCGAGTTGATACAGTCCTAATCAAATATGAAACAGGAGTTTCCTAACTATAAAAGGAAAAACAACAAGCCCTGACCAAACACGAGATCAGGTTTTCCTAAAAATCATTAAAGCTACCTAATTTACAGATAAAATAATTAACTGCCATGCTGTGGTCTTCACGATTCCTTCCCGAATTCGGCTTCTTCTGGAGTAGCTTCCACCGGCCGATATCGGCTTTATCTTAACCGAACATGATAATGAACCATACCAAATTTTGGTGTTAACAGACGCCCATGCCTAACCAGCGACGACGAAGCCCACCTGGCCACGGCCACCGCCTCGAACGCTAGGATCCCGAGCCCCACCTCCTCCCTAGCATCGTCGTCATCGCCGAACCGCGCACGGAGGTGCCTGCCCAGCGATGACGACGCTCGCCCACCCAACAGCAACGCTGAGCCAACACTGACGCATCTCTCCTGTCCCACCGCGCGCCGCAACTCCACGTCGATGTCGACGCCAATGCCATCTCTCCCGTCCGTCACCGCACATCGCGCTGCCACCCATCCCACATGTCGTGAGTAGGGCTGGCCTTCCCGTCCTATCACCAGGAGCACATGGCTACCGTGCCCTAGCTGTCCCTCCAGCATCACGAGGAGGGTTGGCCTTCCCGTCCTCTCGCTAGGAGCACGCAGCTGCTGCGCCCTAGCCATCCCTTCAGCAGGAGCACAATCCGACATCCTTGCCGTCGAGAGTGTCGTCATCTAGGTATGTATAGAGAACTGGACATTTGTGTGTGGTCACGTTCGTGGTTTTTTGGTTGTGTGATGAAGCAAAAAATCATTATAAATAGAAGCAACCTCCAGAATTAAGTATTTTGAATAATTTATTTGTTTGTAGGAGAGTACATCCGTTAATTGTTCAAGATGATCAAATAGTAGGTTAACCTAGGTCATAAAGCCGACATATAAAAGTCTCTTGGTTAAACTTAGACTACTTTGCAAATAGGAAAAATCCTCTGATATGTTGCAAATAGGAAGTAAGTCCTCTAGTGATGCTAAAATATTCTACAATGCTTATGGTGTGTGATGTGTCTGGTACTATATTTAGTCTATTTTCATGTTCGTTTTGTAGCGTTTCGGTAGTAGTTCTGTCATTAACATATTTTTAGTTACTAATAGAATCGATGGGCATAGTTGTGTTGTTTTTACAATTTATGTTAGCAATGGGGTAATTGAGACGTAATACTTTCGAATTTCAATTGAGCATCATGGCTAACACGGTGTATGTTAGCATGGAGGAACTAGAGGAGTATAATGTCGTTGCAAATCAGACGTTTATGGGCGAGGAGGAATTCTATGAGTTCTACAATAATTATGCATATGAAAATGGATTCAGCGTGAGGAGGAGTAACGTGAGATACAAGCCAGGTAGCAAAGAGGTGATATGGAGGAGATTCATCTGCTCGTGTGAAGGGAACAGAACAGCGAATAACTTTGGAAGGACTAATAAACAAAGGGAGTCATGGGCCCTGACCAGATGTGGATGTATGGCACGTCTCGATATCCAAAAGAGTGAAAACAATGGCATATGGTATGTGAAGGATTTTGTGGATGTCCACGAACATGTGCTTGCAAAACTGGAGCATGTATTTGTTCTGCATTTGCACCGTGGACTTAATGATCCACAGAAAGCTGAGGCAGTCGAGCTGGAGCTGAGTGGGCTCCATCCTTGCCAGATAATGGACGTTATGGAGAAGAGCCACGGTGGTCCTGAGGGGATTGGATTTCTTATGCAGGACCTGTATGACTTTTTCTCAAGGTACAAGAAAAAAAGAATCGAAGGTAGCGACGCCGAGAATGTTTTGAATAATATGGTAGCGATGAAACAACAGGATTCAGAGTTCTTTTTCAAATACAGTATAGATGGAGAAGGGCAGCTACAGAATATATTCTGGTCAGATGCACAATCACAAATGGACTATGGTGCTTTGGGTGAGGTTGTCATTTTTTATAGCAAGTACCGCATGAACAAGTACAATCTTTCATTTGTCCCTTTTATAGGGGTTGACCATCATCATATTACAGTTATCTTTGGATGTGGTGTTGTTTCCGACGAGACTATTCCATCATATGTGTGGCTGCTAGAAGTGTTTTTGGAGGCTATGCACCAGAAGCATCCAAACTCACTGATCACAGATAGGGACGTGATGATGGGGAGAGCGATTGAGATTGTAATGCCTACGGCGGATCACCGGTTGTGCAGTTGGCACAAAGAGTAGAACGTAGTCAAACACTTCCGCGGTCAGAAGCTCAGTGATTTCAGATTGCTCATCTACCAGGTGATGGAGGTTGATGAATTTGAAAGACGTTGGGTGGAGTTTGGGGGTGACTTATAACATTATAGAGGATAACCTATGGATGTGTAGAAGGTATGAACTTAGAACGAAGTGGGCTGCAGCATACACAGATGGGAGACATTTTTTTGGGCATGAAGAGCAATTAACGTAGCGAGAGCCTGAACTCAAGGCTTCATAAGCGTCTAGACCAGATGTTGACACTGGTTGATTTAGTGGCGCACTATGAGTTTTGCTTGTCGTGCATCCATAGGAGAGAGGTTGAGCTTGATACGAAAGCCTTGTCTTCTATTCCGTTCACTGATTTAGTAGCCGATATTCTTGAGGAAAGAGCTGCATGTATTTTCACACCAAAGATGTTCCGGAAGGTGAAGTACCAGATTAGGAGACTATCTAAATGGTCCATGACGGAGGTGACGTTCCATGATGCTTCTTGGAGGTATGAAGTAGCATCTACTGCTGATAACAAAAGTTTGTTTCATGTGACATGTACTTTTGACGTGTCTTCATTGGTGTATGCTAGCTGCCAATGTCGAATGATGGAGTGCTACGGCTTTTCGTGTGCACATATTTTCAATATTCTCAAGTATAACAATATAGACACCATCCCTCCATGCTGTGTTTCTGCTAGATGGACAATGAATGCCAAGAGTGCATACCCAATAGACGTGGTTAGGAACATGCAGGTGTGGACTGCACAGATGCAATGTTTTCATGCCCTCCGTAACTTGGCTAGTCATGCTTTGTTTAAAACTTCATGGAGCGTGGAGGAAACAGAGATGGCTATATAGTTCTTTTATGGTATTACAAACAAAGAAATGGAGAATATGAATGCAAACATGAGACATCCTTTGGTCCTTTGCCTGCGCACTTTTCAAGGGCCAATCATCCTTTCGCGGGCAAAGTATTCCATCCAAGAAAGATTATTACTAAGGGTGCTCCTCGTTCAGATTCGAGGTGGAAGGCAACCCATGAATCGTGGAGCTTGAAATAAGTAGATGATTTTAGGTACCTCCTATAGATTTCTGCTTTCTTTCTTTTGGTTGATCCAACATATGTCTAGTTGGCTTACCCTTGTACTGATATCAGCTTAGTTTATACTTTTGTAGGGAAATGACATTGTCGAAAGTGATTGTGATGGGTAGGTAATACAAGCCTCCCACTGAACACTGTGTTCCTGATCTATGAAACTTCCCTTT